>JAEBUS010000031.1:0-47335 GCA_023014475.1 Amanita pallidorosea | reverse complement strand
GCGCGGAGAAAAGCACTTTCATAATGACCTAAAAAGCGGTTAAGATTCCAAGTCAAGCTCTGATGAAGAACCAGGTGCTCACAGTGGGTAAAGTTGGTGAAGACTCGAGAATGATAGTGAACATCGTCGTCTGCTACACTTTATATATGCATTTCCAGCATGGCCAATGCCAACTTCAGTCGTCAGCGGTGAGGGGTTCACGGTTCACGTACGTATACCCCCTGCGGTCCAATCCTTTGCGGTCGAAACGCTGAGTGCCTTTCTCGAGTACAGGTCCAGGAACCATCAACGTTTGCATATTCTTAATGTGGATGGTTCCGCACAGTAGGTTTCATCGATGTTTTTGACGAAAGACTGAGCACTTGCCACATATGTTTGATTGCTCTGGGCGTGTCCATTTTTTCCCCCGCTGTGTACGGATTGTGGCTGCTGATTGCTGCGGACCTGAATCTACTCAGTAGTAATCGTTCATAGTTTACAGCCATCCTTCCGCCCGCAACACAGTACAGATGTCCGTCTTTTTCTTTGGTCTTCGACGTGTCTTCAGTACGAACCTTTTATCGAATCCCATTTCCTGTTGTAAAAAAAACATTGCATGTCTTCATGTCCACGAAACAACAGCACCTAAGCTGATGCGATCAGGTCGACCTGACCTGATCATGGTAAGGATGACATTTGTTGGAGTGATGGCGCCAGGGACCGTTACTATGTAACATAAGATTGTAGTATTCGATGTGGCACTATCAGGCACCGGTGACCGCACGATCAGTTGATTGACTCTGCCAATTCAACGCTCACCATTCTTTTTCGACCGACGAAACCGAGGGAACGCCTTGCTAGCCGAACAGGAACGACCTCAATGAGGGATCAAGTTCACGTAACCAGTGGCGTCAGAGGTGGGTCGATAATAATGAATTTGTCTGGTGGAGGGTACCTGACACCGGTAGTTGTGTAACGTTGATAGAAAGTCAACCTTCCCAACAGATTCTCCCACACAGTTGGCAGCCTCGTCACATTATGTCAAAGTCTGAATCATTGGGCCGCTGCAAGGCGTCCGCTTCACGGAGTCCAGGAAAATTTTAATGAACGAGTATCCTTTACAGCGGGGTACCATGGAAAATAACCTGAAAAATGGCAATCACTAAGACCCGAAGAAACAAGAGACAAGCTGATGGAGAACAATGTCACAGCGGCCTTATGCCGTCCACACCTTCAAGTTTGTCTCATGAAGTACCTCAATGCCGACAATCCATTTGCACCTGGTTCTCCAGAGCATATGGCGTACCGGACGGCATACACTTCGGCTACCAAGGGTTTTCATACAACCCATGACGTTATGTGTGGTCGCGTCCTTGGATACATGGTTGAGGGAGCTCCCTTGGGACGACGTGCGTTTGATAGTAGCCAGTGAGGTTCACAGTTGCACTAGCAATCAGAAAAGATTAGTGGATCTTGGAGATTTCCACATCAATCACTTCCTCCACACTTGTGAGTAGAAGTATCGGAGTCGATCATTTTGACCTTACCTCATTCAGTTCGTGCCTCCAAGTGCTCCATGCCTGTGCCGTCAGAGCATTCTTCCTGTCCATCATTTGACGACCTGCGGGACATGAATATTGAATGTGCACATATGTCAGGAGCAGCGGGGTATATCAATGATATCATGGACGATTTAGATGAGGGACAAACAACGGTGCTTTCAGAAGATGGGTCGGGTAGCAAAATCCTGGACTTTGCCCTCCTGGTAGCTGGCCGTGAAAATTGAAATTATTAACGGATTGTATGGGAGCCGCGTGCAACATGCGGGAAGACAACTGAGCAGAATATCACAAATGAGCGAACAGTGTGCTGCGAATCAAGTTGCTGCTAGATTATCTTAGTTTTTCCAGCCTCTCTCAGACCTGGCAATATCGTTGCTTTGAAGAACAAATTCCGATTCACGCCAGATCATAGGGACACAGTCGTGGTATGCCGAGGTTGAATATTTGTAATAGCGAAGTCGTGCAGTTTGGCTTTTACCATGCGATAACTCTCGTACTATGATTTTTGTCACTTAAGGGCCTTATGGACGTTGTATAGTCATGTAGTCGTAGTGTCTCGTGATTACTTTAATATATCCATTCAAAAAAAAAAGAAGTGTGCACGTCTTGAACTCCATTCCGGCAACTCGATTAAATAAACAATACTCTACGCCACTATGTATTTACCCGACTCTGATTGCCCTTAAACTTGTCTGACGATTTCATAAGTCACGACTGAGATACTGCAAGGATATTGCCTTGAATTTTTTTTTTCATGACATTTCCGCGCGCCCATTGGATGCAAAACAAACGAACGTGATATATTTCCGCCAGCGATATAGCACGGTTAAAAACAAGTTTCAAAAAATTATAAACAGTCCGTATACGAAGACAACAGAATCTGCGCTTTTGTCGCTTTTGATAAACTAACCTCATTCCCCCCCATGTCTAGGTACTTCTAAAAGAGTGTAGATCCAGTGATACACGAACAATCAAGCCAGTGAGCCGCTGAAGTGGCCTTGTGAGGCTTCGACTAATGCCGCTCCTGATGATGATGCTCGCGGGGAAGTGTGGCTCCTCGTGGTGGTGCTCAGGGAAATGTGGCTCCTCGTGGTGGTGCTCGGGGAAATGTGGCTCCTCGTGGTGGTGATGGTGATGATGAGACTCGGGGAAGTGTGGTTCATCGTGGTGGTGATGATGCTCGGGGTGCTCCGGATACCAGTGATGCTCCGGGTGGTGGTGCTCCCTGTGATGGGGCCAATGCTCATCCTCGCGCTTGACTACCTCGGTAAAACCATGACGATGGTGATGGTGCTCCGGATGGTGGTGCTCCGGGTGCCAGTGGTGCTCTGGGTGGTGATGCTCTGGGTGCCAGTGATGCTCCGGATGGTGATGCTCCCTGTGGTGAGGCCAGCGCTCATCCTCACGCTTCACTACGTCGGGAAAACCATGACGATGGTGATGGTGCTCCGGATGGTGGTGCTCCGGGTGCCAGTGATGCTCTGGGTGATGATGCTCTGGGTGCCAGTGATGCTCGGGTGTGATGCTCCCTGTGGTGAGGCCAGTGCTCATCCTCACGCTTCACTACGTCACGAAAACCATGACGATGGTGGTGGTGGTGCTCCGGGTGCCAGTGATGCTCCGGGTGGTGATGCTCCGGGTGATGGTGCTCCCTGTGGTGAGGCCAGTGCTCATCCTCACGCTTGACTACGTCAGGTAAACCATGACGATGGTGATGGTGTTCAGGATGGTGATGCTCCGGGTGGTGATGCTCCGGATAATGGTGCTCAGGATGGTGGCGCTCCGGGTGGTGCTCGGGATGATGAACGGGGAAAGGACGATGTGAGACCGGGTGATGCACAGGGGGTCTTCGTATGTCACCAGTAGGTGCGCCAAGCACGATGGCTGCGGAGACTAACGCGACAAAAGCGGCAGAAGAAAACACTTTCATAATGACCTAAAAAGTGGTTAAGATCCCAAGTCGAACTCTGAAGTAGAACCAGGTGCTCACAGTGGGTAAAGTTAGTGAAGACTGAGACTGATGGTGAACATCGTTGTCTGCTGCACTTTATATATGCAATGCCAATGCCAACTTCAGTCATTAGCGGTGAAGGGTTTACGTATCGGCTCTTCTGTGATTAGGTTCTCGCTTCTATGTTGCTCCGTCAGGTTACGGGCGCCGTGGGTGCCGTTGACACGCGTCTTGTCTTGCCATTTACCTTACCAATGTCATCAAAAAAAAAAGAAAAAAAAAGAAGGGTTTACGTATGAATATCCCTGAAGATCTGATTCTTTGCGATCGAATGTGTCAACAAGCTGGATGCCTTTCTCAAGTATGGATCCTGGAATGTCAACGTTTGCGTATTCTTAACGTGGAGGGTTCCACTCATGGTGGGCCTGTTTAATAAGCATACATACAATGTGTTGAGCACAGTTATCCTTGAATAAGTCTCATCTGCAGTGTAGAATTCATCTATGTTTTAGTGGCGAAAGACTTAACACTTGCCAGTTGCCATAAAGGTTTGATCGCTCGTGGGTGTGCCCATTTTTTCCTCCGTTGTGTACCAATTGCGGCTACCATTGCTGCGGACCAAACTCGTGCACGGTGGACAGATGTCCATCTTGTCAACACGTAACTTTTTTTTTGTCCCCGATGTGTCTTCGGTGTGAGGCACATCGTGGTTGATGATCACATCGCGCTTTCTGTGGTAAAATAACCTTTGGATGTCTTCATATCCACAACACAAGAAAAAAGACTCATTTACTGCCTCTCCCTGCCTCTCCAGAGGTCCGTCGATGAGCGCCTAAGCTGATGCGATCTAGTCGATGTCCGGTTAAGGTGTGATGGCGCCAGGGACCGTCACTATGCAACATAAGATTGTCGCTTCGACTCAGGCACTACCAGGCACCGGTGACCGCAAGATCAGTTGATTGACCCTACCAATTCAACGCTCACGATTCCTTTTCGACTGACGGGGATTCCGGTAGCTTGAAAATTCATACAAGAGGATGCTTTGCTAGGCGAACAGGAACGAAGCTAATCGTGTGTGCGCTAAAGGATCAATTGAACTACTCTTTGCATAACAACTAGCAAAACTTCGCCTGGTCGATAATCGCCTCTTTATGGCCAGAGTTTGAGGAATGTGGTGACTTCGTTCGGTCTGGTGGATATTACAGCCGGTTGTGTAAGGTTGATAGTAGGGGGAAAGCAGGTGGAATACTACTACCTGCGCTGGGAGTTGGATGATTCCCACAAAATTTCCGCACAATTGTCACGCGTCGAGTGCACGTGGGTGGGAACATAGGCTCATTTGTCAAGGTCTGAATCGTTCCGCTGTAATGCGCCCGTTTCACGGAGTCCAGGAAATTATTCTGACCAGAAAGCAACTGAGCCGAATATCACATACTGCGAACAGTTTTTGCCCTAGAATTTACTTCAAGAAACTCCCGCTCTTCTGGATCACGAAAGAGTAACTTTCTAAACTACAATACTCATTGCGGTTCACCCAAATTAGTTCTTATGGGGTATGCATAATTGAGCTACCGCAAATATGTGTCGTTAGATTTCCTCAGGCCCATGGCATGCAAAACAAACAAACGTGATATATTCTCCGCACAGCGATAACACGAGGTTAAGAACAAATGTCGAAGAACAACAAACAGTCCATATACGAAGACAACAGAATCTATGTGCTTTTGTCGCTTTTATGACAACTCACCCTCATCGCCCATTAGTAGGTACTTCAAAAAAGCACGCACTGGCTCCAGTAATACACAAACAATAAGCCAATGGGTCGTTGGGAAGGAATGGTGAAGCGTTGACTAGTGCGTGTGGTGCGACGGGGAGTGGGACTGCGGGCTATGACTCTCTGGGGAGTGCGACTCCGTGTGGTGAGACTCGGGGAAGTGCGATTCCGTGCCGTGATGTCCCGAGTGGTGGAACCCCGAATGGTGGAACCCCGAGTGGTGCGGGTCGGAGTACTCAGGCCAGTAGGAATCGGGATCATAGTAGCCAGGCCAGTAGGAATCGGGGTCATAGTAGTAAGGCCAGTAGTCATCATCGCGTTTAACGACGGTGTGACGGTGCAATGGGAATGGGACTCCGGCTGTGACTCTCTGGGTGGTGGGACTCCGTGCGGTGAGTCTCTGGGAAGTGCGACTCCGTGTGGTGATGTCCCGAGTGATGAGATTCCGAGCGGTAATGCCCGAGTACTCGGGCCAGTAGGGCTCAGGATCGTAGTAGCCAGGCCAGTCGGAATCAGGGTAGTAGTAGTCAGGCCAGTACTGACTATCGCGCTTAACGAAGCGGTGGTGGTGTGGTGGTTGGTGTAAGGGTTAATACGCCGGGTGGTGGTGTGATGGTGGTGGTGAGGCCAGTGCTCAACATCACGCTCCAATATATCACCCGCAGGTGCGCCAAGCGCGATCACTGCAGAGACCAAAGCGACAAAAACGGTGGAAACAAACACTTTCATAATGACCTGAAAAAGCGGTTAAGACTCCAAGTCGAGCTCTGAAGTAGAACTAGGTGCTTACAGTGGGTAAAGTTGGTGAATATTCGAAACTGATGCTGAACATGGTCGTCTGGTACACTTTATATATGCATTGCCAGCATGACAATGCCAACTTCAGTCATCAGCGGTGAAGGGTTCACGTATGTACATCCCTGAAGGTCTGATTCTTTGCGGTCGAGAGCATCAATGCTTTCTCTAGTACAAGTCCAGGATTCGTCGACGTTTGCATATTTTAATGTTGAGGTTCCACTCATGGTGAACCTGTAAACGAGAATACAATGTGTCGAGCACAGTTATGCCCTAAGTCTGATTTTCTGCACAATGAGATTCATCTATGTTTTAGTGAAGGAAGCCTGAACACTTGCCAGTTGCCACACAGGTTTGATCACTCGTGGGTGTGTCCATTATCTGCTCCGTTGTGCACTCATTGCGGCTACCCATTACTGCGGACCTGGTTTCATTCAGTAATCGTTCATGGTTTACAGCGATCCTTCCGCCCGCAACACCTCGTATACGGGGTGGGGCAGATCGCAACACCTAACCCTTTTTGTGCCCTCGACGTTCGACGTGTCTCTGGTACGAGGCCGTCACATGGTGGTTGATGATCACATCGCGCTGTTTGTTGTAAAATAACTGTTAAATGTCTTCATGTTCGCAACACAAACAAGAAAAATCATTTACTGAGTCGGCTTGTGCTGCCACATCCGCATATGCGTCCACAGGTGACAGGTCTGCCTCTCCCTGCCCTCTAGGTCCGTTAATGAGCGCCCAAGCTGATGCGATCAGGTACCTTAAGAAATTGACCAGGTCGACCTGACTTGATCGTAGTAAGGATACCCACATCGAATACCATGTCCCTGGCGACACCATCAACCCTCAGCAAGACTGAGTCCGGCAGGTTGATATCACTACCAGGCACCCCTTAGTCAGTTGAATTCAACGCTCGCGATTATTTTCCAGCGAGGAAAGTGCGGGCGAGGGAATACTTTGCCAGCCGAACAGGAACGAAGCTAATCGTGAGTACGAACGATATTTGGACCATTCTTCGCATAACGACTGGCGTCAGAGGCTCAGGGCTAGGGAGTGACTTTCCACAGTGGTCAATAATAATAACCACCTCTTTATGGTCGGGGTTTGAGGCATGCTCTGACTTCGTTCGTGTCTGGTGGATGGTTGTGTAACGTGAGGGATTGTCAACCTCCCACAGCAAAGTTTTCCCACACGGTCAGCATGGACATATGGACTCCAAGAAAGTAGGAAGGGATATCGTGTGTCAAGATCCGAACTTCCGGCGGCCAGTGCTTGAAGTATCGAGTCCAGCACTTTCGTCGCTTTCCATTTCACTGTAAGATATAACTGTGCAGCATATAACACGTCACGGTGAGGCGGAACTTGCATTGTTCTGGTGATAAATATTGAATGCTGGAAGTACCTGTTTAGAGTTGCCTGTTACGCCCGCAGACATTTCAGGTCATATACATACTTGTCACATCATGCACCTTTGTCTCATGAAGCGCCTCGATGCCAACAATCCATTACACCTAGTTCTTTAGCATACGGGAGGGTGCACATCTTGGTTACGTACCGTCGCACGAGCCACGAGGCCATGCACAGTCGCGTCCCCGGATACATGCTTACGGAGCTCCCTTGGGAAGACGGGCGTTCGAAAGTAGCCAGTGAGACCAACAGTTGCACTAGCGACCAGAACAAATTAGTGGATCTTGGCGATTTCTACATCAAATTAGTACTTCCTGTGTGTTTGTAAGTAGAAGTATATCGGTGTCGATGAATTTGAGCTGACACGATCGTTACTCAGTTCGTGCCGCTGAGGGCCCCCACGCCCGTGTCGTCAGATTATCCTTCCCGTCCATCATATGACGACTTGCAGGACATAAATAGCGACGTTATATCGAAAGCGCCCCCGGATCACCACACTGCCAAAAATCAGGTCAATCCCAAGCACCGATTGAATATTTGTGTATGCATATTATTATAGGCACTGCAGCGCGATGGCTATGATGTACGCGCAGTGAAAAGGTGGACGAGGAGTCTGATTTTCAATTAAACAAGGCAGTCGAAGCAGTTTCCGATGCTCTCGACGACTTTCAAGACGTAGCAGCTCAGGCAGCCGCTGCTCCTTCGAATTCTCAGCTCCAAGAAGAGGTCGCTGAGCTTACCAAAGTATATAATAAAGTCTCTGCCACTTCCCAACGTGCTTCCTTTATTCTGGCAAGTCTGCTGAGTCCTCGAACGCTCGTGACAACAAATGCATGACATATTTTTCCGGAGTCAACAAATACAGATCTTGGAAATGGCAAAAAGGTGAAATGTTCTATTTATTGATTTACCTTTTGGTTCTTGCTGCTCTCGAACTTATCGATAGCGAAAGAGGTTCCCTTATCACGAGCTTATAACCGAGAGTTCACGCACCCGCCAGGTGTTCGGTTCAACCTCAACATATTCCGTTTGCGTGGATATGACTGCATTCCCGATTCCTTCTTATTGAACTTGCATTCACGTACGCAGTCTTACTTTCCAAAACTCATGCCATGGCAGGTTAGCGCGCCGTTCAGTACACTACCAGAGTCATGCCCCATGATAATTACGAGATGTGCGATCTGTTCTCCAGACATATATTATTATTAGGCCTTCGGTCGCAACCACCATCTGCTTTTATTTTCGTCCAATTGGGTTGCGTTTGGTACGCTGCTAACGAGAAATGCCAGCGAGTATAGGACACGAGGATACGTCATCTGGACTTTGAACATGCCGCTGGCTCTTCTGCTTTTGGAGACGCGTCCGAGGTTGCAAAATCCATGCGAAAGGCATCCTCTGCTTCCTTCAGCGAGCCCTTCCCTCATGATCAGTAGAACGAGTTGACACTGCCATTATTTGTCGCCAAGGCTCCAAGTGTGTACATCGAGCCCAGCACTTTTGTAGAGCTTTCCGTTTCACTGTAGGAGATGTGCAACGTATAGCAGTGAGGCGGATCAGAGCGGGAGTGTTTAGCCGGCGAACTATTTGCGCCGCGTGCTTTACATTGCTCTGGGTTTAATATGCGACCCTGCCAACCGAAAGCAGAGAAAGATGTGGCTTGTAGAGACGCAGCACAGTTAGGTCACGTATGTCACGTCACACATCTTAGGCTTGGTTCGGCAGCGTATGGGACGGCATACACTTTGTCTACGAAAGGTTATGAGACAAGCCATGAGGCCATGTGCGGTCGCCTCCTTGGATACCTGCTGACGGAGCTCCCTTGGGAGGATGGGCGTTCGAAAGTAGCCTGTGAGATTATCAGTTGCATCAGAAACTGGTGGATCTTGGCAATTTCTACATCAATTACTTCCTCCGCGCTTGTGAGTAGAAGCACTTACCGGTGTCGATTAATTTGAGCTGACTTCGTTAGTTCGTGCCGCCAAGGGCCCTACGCCTGTGCCGTCAGAGCATCCTTCCCGTCCATCATTTGAGGACTTGCGGAACATGAGTAGCGACCTTATATCGAAAGCGCCACGAGATCACCGCGCTGCCAAAAATCAGGTGAATCTCAAGCACTGATTGAATATTTGTGCATGCCATTGAATATGCATGTAATTATAGGCACTGCAGCGCGATGGCTATCGATGCTGGAAAGGTGGACGAAAATTCTAACTTTGATTTAAACAAGGCAGTCGAAGCAGTTGTCCCTGCCTTCCGCGACGCTGAAAAGGCAAAAGCTAAGGCAGCCGCTGACCCTTCGAACTCTCAGCTCCAAAGAGAGGCTGCTGAGTTTGTCAAACAGTGTAATAAAGTTTGCCACTGCCCAACATGCTTCTTCTATTCTGGACAGTTTGCCGAGTCCTCGAGCGTTCGTTGTAACAAAGGCATCACATATTTTTTGGGGGTCAACCAATACAGGTCTTGGAAATGGCAAAAAGGTGAAATGCTTTACTTAACTTCAGACCGGTTTTCTCATCCGTATTCCAGAAGGACTACGCTTCTAGTATGTGGGCCGTGATGGAGCGGTTCGGACAACCAGGCTTTCGCACACGATTCCATAAATTGCGATTGTGGCTCGAAGTCGACGATGTAAGTCGAGATCAGTGATGTGGACACCAAGACGACCGAACTCTGCAGACAAAGACCACACCTACCGCATCTGCTCAGTAGACCACAAGATAAGATCAGACCTTCCTCCCACCGTCACATTTGTTTCTTACGACACGAGATTCGAGCTCCCGGATCCCCGGAACCTCAAAATGCATGCAGCGTGTTGTCGCATTGTGCATATGTCAAGAGAAGCTGGGTATATCGATGATATCATAGATGATTTAGATGAGGGACAGACAAAGGTATTGTCAGAGGACGGGTCAAGTAGCAAAATTCTGGAATTTGCCCTCCTGGCAGCCGGGGATGTGAAGATATAAACTTATTGACGGATCGTATAGGAGCCGCGTGCACCGGGCGGGGTAAGTCGAAGACAGAAACACAAATGGGCGAACAGCGAAGTTGCAGATACGAGGACCTATTCTATTCAAATCGATCTACCTTTTGGTTCTTGCTACTCTCGAACTTACCGATCACGAAAGAGGTTCCCATATCACGAGTTGATAACCAAGAGTTTATGCACCCGCCAGGTTCGGTTCAATTGCAACAATATTCCGTCTGCGTGGATAGTACTACATACCCGATTCCTTATTACTGCACTTGTCCTGCATTCACGTACGCAGTCTTACTTTCCAAAGACTCGTGCAATAGCACGTTGATGTCGTTCAGTGCACTGCAGGAGTCGCGTTCAATATTTCAATTGACCCACGAGCCAGTGTGCGATCAAACACATCACATCTAGTCTCAACAGCTGATAAGCGTTCGGGTGCATTCTTTTGCTTCTAGTGTCGAATCTCAGAAATAGGCATGCTACAACCAGTTGGTGATAGAAAGGAAGGGAGTCAAATCCGATCCTGACAGTGCTGAAAGAGACTAGACCCGCCGCCGAACACGGGCGGGTCAAAGTGACGTTTTCTGTGCGCGCCCAAGAACACAGGGTCGAGAACGCACTGCACGTTGACCAGCGCCGAGGAGGCAGAGAAAAATGCCGGAGACACTGCCTCTCTTGGCAACGCCCTTGACTGCACCCGTGCCATTTCATGGAACGAAAATTGAGGCTGTCCTAAAAGACTCGGGGTCAAGGACCTCCGATTTGCACGTTACCCCAGAATCTGATCCGATGAGTAAGCACTTCTCAAAATCCTTAGAGACGATAATCAGTCGTGGCAAGCCCTCACTGACAGGATAAAAATAGCCCAGTCCGGGTGACGTGATAGGACACCTCTTGCAACGTCCAACGTTATTTAGCCTGCTTTGAACTCTACTTTGTTACAACAGAATATGTCTCTGACAATGAACCGATTTTGTCCATAAAAGATGAAAAGAAAAAAAAAAAAATATCAACGTTCAGCGGACGCCTGCTCGCTTTTCGATATCATGAACCGCTTTCTGAAGTTTCCGGTTATTCACTTCTTGCAGTTTCGCATTCTGTTCTTTGCCTGCCCACCGATTCAGCTCTGAGAAAGTAGATTAGTACCAACGACCATAACAACACCAAACATGCACTTGCCCAAGATGCGTTCCCCAATCCATAATCTCAACTGAGCATTCCCTACAGCGTCACATGCCCGCGGCGAAGGATCGTCGATATGCGTCTTATCCTTCAAAAGTCGCGGAGAGGGCGTGTCATTCTCTTCTTCTCCAAGTTCACTCGCTTTCCGCTTGCTTCTTGGTTTAGACACGACGTCAACCTCCTTGTGCGAATCCTTCTGACTTCTATTGACCTTGTCAGACGTCGACAGCGGTGGTTTCCCTGTACCGATATTGACATCGGAGGGGCGTGAGTGTGCACGCATGCCAACCGCCAAGTGTTCGCAAGTGAGCAACATGTTTTCTGCATGATCGCGGGCAGTGTGGAAATAAAGCGATGAAATGAGTGCAATGACGAGCGCTCGGAGGTGGTTGTCTTGTGATGCAGAAGCTAGGTCAAGAGCAACTCGAAGGTGACCTCTGTTCAACACAACAACGTCAGTTGTTACCTGGAAAATAATGAAAAAAGAACGTACTTGGATTTCAATACTTCGTTTGAGAGACATGCCTTCATCACTTCTCCGATGGCTCTGAGGGTTCCACCTAATCCTTCGCACTCCTTTGCTATGGCTTCCCCTTCCACAACAAGTTCATTGAATTCTTCCTCCGTTGGCCTTGTACTATCTTCCCCCGTTGGCCTTGGACTATCTTCCTTACTCTTTGCTCGCCGCCGCACCAGTCCTATACGGAGCCATACTTCGCCTACACGGGCCGAAACGTGAACCCACGTGTCCTCAGGATAAGGACCGTCTTCGCCTTCTGTGCCCCTGCTTAGTTGTCGTCTTGACTTCTTTTTGATGGGGGATGTGTTGCTTTGTCTCCTTGGTGATCGCCCTGACTCCTTAATTGGAGATGCCATGCGTGTCCGTTTTCTTGGCGTTCTTACGCAGTCCTGGACGTCCTTTTTTTCAATCCCAGGTCGACTCAAGTAGGCTGCAACCCGATAACAGTCAAGTGCGCGATCGATTTGACCCAAGGAATGGGCAAGGTGTGCATGATGCAACGTTATTCGTGCCGCAAACATGGGAAATAGCGTAGTACTTCGTGTATGCGCCACCAACGCATTCAAAAACTGCAAAGATGTCAGATGTCGCCATTATGCCATGCGATATTCATGCATACTCTTTCAGCATCATCAAATTCGCTTCTGCTGATCGCATTCTATACAATCCATCAATCACGATAAGAACCAAGGTTGACACAGGCACCCACAGCCACCAGTTCACTAAGCATATCTGCCTTTAATTTCTGTATCCTGGAGTAAGTATCTCTGGCTTCATGCAGCGATGCCCATTGCGGTACTAAAAGGGGGTGTTGGATCATGGCGGTAGGCAAAAGGCAAAACACTCACAGGGAATTTCCTTTGTGAGCTCACGCTCAGCAATTGTTAGGCCTTCCATTGCAAACACCATTCGCTTTGGTTTTCGTCCAATTGGGTTGCGTTTCGATACGCTGCTAACGAGGAATGCCAGCAAGTATAGCACACGGGGATGCGTCATCTGGACAAAAAGAGACTTTTTTCCTCGCAGTGGGAGCTTGAACACATTCGCATTAGGATCACACGACTGTCATGGTATATGCACGTACTTCGACTATTCCAGAGTCCCCCAACTTGTTTAGGGCGTTGTTATCCAGGAGTTCGTGTAGTTTGGTTAGTCTTGACGAAGCATTCTCCGTGTCTCCAGCATAGGTATAGTATATCACGCTCATGATCAGCAAGTGGAGCCGTAAAGCTGTCTCTGCCGCTGGCTCTTCTGCTGTTGGAGCTGAAGACGCGTCTGAGGCATCCTCTGCTTCCTTCAGCGACGAACCAACAGTTGGCCACAGCCCTTCCCTCAGTAGAAAGCGCAAGCGAATGACTTGCGCCAGAAGTGCGACGTTGCCATGGCCATTATCTGTCGCCAGTGCTTGAAGTGTGTGTATCGAGTCCAGGACTTTCGTAGAGCTTTCCGTTTCACTGTAGGATATCAAGGCGAGATGTGCAGCGTAAAGTACGTGAGGGGGATCAGAGGGAACAAGAGTGTTTAGGAGCCGGCGAACTATCTGCGCCGCGTGCTTTGCATTGTTCTGGTGATAATATGCGATCCTGGCCGAAAGCAGAAAAAGATGTGGCTTGTAAAGACGCAGTGACGGATGCTGGAAGTACCGTGTTTAGAGTTGCCTGCTATGAATGGCGCAACTTACCTTCTGTGCTATCAAAAGCTGAGTACACGCGTTAGTAAAAAGTAAGGAAAGAAGATCTGACGCGTCCTTACTGCTTTTGCAACGGCTTTCTCTGCCTTGTCTGCCGTTTCAGGCTCCTGTATACCTTGTATCAAACCCACTTCAGCTAGCGCGGTCCATGCGCGACACTCAAGATCTCCTTCAATATCCGGAAGACCCAAGCATTTTTCAAGTGCTTCAGATGACAGATGCAATGAAAGTTGATGATGAGGATGCGTTGGCGGGTGGATGAGAAGAGAAGGCAATGCAAGGAGCAGAGTCGAGGATGGTATGGGAGAAGAATTGGGCGCGTCCCGACCCGCGTCCGACACGGAGGCAAGTCGCTGGCGTTTCTGAGGGCGCGGATTGTTGTCTTTGACAGCGTGCATCGCTAAGAATGAGCGCGTGCGTGACGTTACCAAACGCGTTCTGTCACGCTACTCAACAACACAACGCCATCCTTGCATTAAAATTAGGTCAGTCATAGATTTAAAGCATGTTTCTGTCCTCACAATGCCTAGAAACGATGACCAATAAACGTCTCTCCATGGCGCTCATTCATATTGTTCTGATCGCCACACGGGCGGCGCAGTCCTGCGTGTCCGATTGCACCAAATGGCGGTAGTATATCTCGGAAGTCTACCGGTCGCCGAGTTGCCGGCTTGAAATGCCCCAGCAAGGAAAACGTCCAGGCTCACTCCAAATGTCAGTCGTGCATCGCGTCATCGGGCCCGATGTAAGCCGAAAGCAGCGAAATACGTTGGAAATTGGAACCGCAAGATGCAAATTTGTTCCCATAATGGATACCCCGAAGTGCTCAAGCCAGACCCTTTTCATTTTGCTCTCTTCGTTCATAGAGAGAATCCGTCTTTTGCAAGAGTTATTCAGTTGCCCGCATATCGCCGCATGCGGGTGTCTGAAACAGGGGAAGCTAACGCCAATCGCCTTTACTCCGGAATGATGGTCCGGAATCGTATTGTCTTGCCCATGGTTTTTCATCCTTTATTGTTCTCAACCACCCTCGCATATGCCTATATGTTGCATGCAATTTAGAACATGATCCATATAGAATATATGACAAGGCACTTTCATCTCCCTCATGCGCGTGTTTT
The DNA here is from genome assembly GCA_023014475.1 of Amanita pallidorosea. Taxonomy (NCBI): domain Eukaryota; kingdom Fungi; phylum Basidiomycota; class Agaricomycetes; order Agaricales; family Amanitaceae; genus Amanita; species Amanita pallidorosea. The sequence continues at coordinate 32,374 of JAEBUS010000031.1, read as the reverse complement.
ATTGAATATTCACTCATGCAGGGTCAAGCCTTAGGGTCCTGTCTCCGATCTGATGGGCATGGTCACCTGATACGCGCGTCGAGCATTAGCTTCCGATAAGTAACTGACAAGGGTCCCCGAAACGCGGTCATAACAATTGGGCGCTGCTATACGTATCGGATTCAATATTGCTGGCTCCACTGTCATCAGCGACTAGTGACATATATGCTCTGGATTCTGTGTGGGGTACGGCAGTTATAAGCGGATTGCAGCCGCGTCTTGCTTAACACCGCACGGGAGAACCGATATCTATTGGGTTTGTTAAATTTATCCAACCTAAACTTGCAGATCATCAATCCACAAACTTGTTTAGGCATTGGGCGGAATATCCCCGTTCTTGACGGAGGTTTGACCAAATCCTGAAGTTCGTGTCCATTTGCGACGGGCGGTGCGTTGAATAAGTAAATGAAATACACACGATCCTGATAAGTCCATATCGTTAATGACTGTCTTCTTAAAGGGAGATTTGTGACGTCCACAGCCACCTATTGTCTCCTTTAACAACATACTGACAGGCACGAGAGGCATTCCGGTGCACCCCTCCTCACAGAAATGTCAACGGTGAACATAGCCAAGACTTATGGAGCGCTCCTTCTTGGTGCTTTGTTCGCTTCCTTGTACGTTGCGCCCGCGTATACGAGTTCAAGCCGAACGAGGATGATTCACAATGCTAACAGTCTATCTGGCACGATGACCGTCCAATCGATCGTCTATCTCAAGTTGTATCCGAAAGATCATCGTTCACAGAAAGCATTTGTAAGGTTACAAACACTTTATCATGGCTATCGCTGACTTTGGCCTCAGGTCGCGATCATATGGTAGGCCAGCCCTCATTCGAGATATCAGGTCTTTCAAGGTTCACCGTAGGATTCTCGACATTGTGCACACGGCGGTGATATGGAATGGATTATGGGTTTATTTCATCGACGAGTTTGGCGAAGCGAATAAGATCGACTCGATTCCTCAGTAAGTTTGTTAATGTGCCAGATTCCTGCCCGTCTTCATATCTCCCCAACAGCCAGATTCCGGTATGTCAAGTTCAATCATATGACATGATAGTCGCGAAACGACTTGAGGCAGGCATCAATCATTCTTACGGCCATCCTCACGCTCATAGTTCACTTGTGAGTCATGTATGATGGAACACTTGCCACGTTTCTGATGCCTTTGTAGCCATTACGTACAACGGATCTACCACCGTACGTCTTTCATGCAAACGTAAATCGCGCTGTTAAAGTCATATTCCCTATCGCAGTCAGCAATCGCAAACTTTGGATCTGCGCACCTATCGTGAGTCGAACACGATTTACAGCTTATCACATGTTGAACCAATTGACAAGATGTTGCTTTCAATTGCCCGTGTCTGTATGTATTATGATGTTGAATCGCGGCCTGCGCTCTAATTTGTTCAACCATCCACAGGTTCTGGCTGTGGTGCGTCCAATGCTATTATCAGTTCACCCCCCACCTGATTCGCACTATGCGGCGTAGCCACAAGTGCAGAGATGTGAGTGATTTATCAACTCGTCAAGGTCCTGCTTCTAAGACTTTCAATCAGGATGCGTCTTGGATCGTACACTGCTTTCAAGCGCACGTTTCGGGTGCGTTGATCCGTCAGCACAGCCTTCTGACCGTAGTTCTAAACGGGTGTTCTCACCTAAAGTGGCTCTTCTCTCTCGGCCTTGCCCTTTCATCAACCGTGGACGTGCTCATCACACTTTGTTTGTTCATCTTCCTATGGAAGAGCCGCTCAAAGTCATTAAGGTTTGGATGGTTATTGCTTGTGCAGCTCTGAGATTGACTGAAATCCATAACAAGCCTTGATGCTGTCATTGATTCGCTCATTCTCTATGCCTTTGAAATTGGGTCATTGACTGGGTATGCTGCACAAGCTCTCTGTCAGTCAAATTTACTGAACTTTTCTGCATAGTCTTGCGACCATCATATCTATGATATGTGTATGTATTATGAGAACATCATGATATCCCTGTGCTAATTATCATCCAGTGGCTCGAGGTCAAGAACAACTTGATCTTTATGGGACTTCACTTCGTTATCGGAAAACGTAAGCCGCCGAAACTTGTAGCGGTAGTACCCACGCTAAATGATATGTAGTCTATGCCAATTCCTCCATGGCATCGTGAGTTCTATTATTCGCCTACGGGGATTACAGCTTATTCACAACGTGTGCAGGTTAAACATGCGTTACCAATTGCGCATGACGCACGCCCATTCATTGAGCACGGGTGGGAGTAAAAGAAGTGCTCGTTTCGAACAGAAAATGGTGCGTGTTCTGCCGTGTTCAAAATGGAAGCTGACTTACTCCTGCTTTATATAACAGGAGCAAAAAATTGAGCGACCAATCGAATTGCAAGAACAGCAGGTCCAAATAGACGTGGAAAAGCGTATTAAATATGACGATCCCATACCTACTTGGAAGTCGAAAAGCAGTCGCAGCAGCGGGCAGAGTGATAATTGACATATATTTTGTGGGTTGCACCCGTTACTCGATTGTACGATACCGTGGGTTTGGTATTTCCTCTCTCTCATGATGATCTGACGACCAAATGTATGTGGTTCTATTGTACATGTATTATATCCTGCACTGTGGTCTATCTAACTTCGCAACAGTCGTAAAGTGTTGTAGTGGTTGCTCCACGACTGTTAACATGTGTATATACGTTTACAAGAAGCTTTTTAACGGACCTCTTGCTATCCCGATCCGAACTTCGACTACTACTAGTAGGTGTGACTCGCTCATATATTGTGTATAGTACTACGTCGGCGGTGCAGACTCTACAGGTATGTGCAATCAGTCGAAATCTTCCCGAGCAATTAATTAATCAATGGTAGAATCGAAACGTCGATGCAATAGTCTTCCCATCAGTTCATGTGCTTGATCACGATCACCTAAACTTTTTGTAGTTCCCACGCTTCTGATTCCGCTAGGCATCTGTCAAGGTCACTGACCATGAAGTCTGTCCCCACTATCAACACTGCCATCCGATAGTAGGTCAGACAGCCCTCGATCTATGGGCACGCCCAGCCACTGACTCCTGGTAACAGCTCGGGCAATAAGACGGCGGTGTGTTGTGAAGGAAACACCATCTGTCAACTTGACGCATCTCCAGACATTTTGATCTTTTAATTGGATCCTTGTCGTGCGTGAGATCAGGTGTTCGATGGGTCGAGCCTGAGAAGGCTTATCAGTCGACTTGCACATAGCTTTCAGCAAACCCCATGTACGATTCTCTTTTCCCTGTATTCACCTTATGCGGATACTCCTACAGATCGTCAATTATCCATTACTAATATTAGGGGCAGTGCCACGTCCAGGTTCTGGCACTCATAAGCCGACGGAATTTGCCTGCTTCCGAAAACCTCTCTATGTGAGTGTCGCTCCCTCCCGTGATTTGAGGATAAATCTATGGTAATTGACATATATGCGCCCGATAGGCCCGTACGACTAAATCGTTCTTAAAGTCGAAGCTCACATATCCGCACCCGCCGCTCGCCCCTTTCCACTCCGACTCTCAAACACACTTGAGTGGACTTATTGATCATTGAAATGGATGCTGCGAGTATCCCCAAGACCTACGGAGCACTGCTCCTGGGTGCCTTTTTCGCTTCCTTGTACGTGTCTCTGCAGATAGAAGGTTTTCGTCGAATACTGATATTCACAACAGCTTATCTGGTGCCATGACCCTTCAGACCATCGTTTATCGTAAGCTGTATCGCAAGGACGATTTGTGCACACGCTGGCTAGTACGTCCGCGATCGGCTTGATCTGACTATCGCTTACACCTACCGCAGGTCGCTGCCGTATGGTAGGCCGGATCAAATCCACGGTTAAACGTGTTAACACTGTGCATAGGGCTCTGGACGTTGTGCACACTGCACTGATCTGGGATGGATTGTGGACGTACATAATCCGCGATTATGGCGATGTGACTAAGATCGAAACGATTCCTCTGTAAGTACCATGTTTTCCGACGTACCTCATGCCATTCACGTCATAATTTATATAGGAGTATCTCAGTACGTCAAAATCCACTATATTGAAATGCGAAATTGAGCGATCCCGGGTAGTTGACGATCATCTTTACTGCGGTCCTTACCCTTCTCGTTCACTTGTAAGTTGCACAAGATTAATCAGGTGTGCGTGTTACTGATGCTTTCGCAGTCACTACGTGCAACGTATCCACTTGCGTACGTTGTACATATTTTCGGTATACATTACGTTGAAGCCTTACAGTCAGCAAACGCAAGTTTTGGATCTCCGCACCCATCGTAAGCCAAACCAATATATTGTTCGAAAGAGAGGTATTCTGAAGACGGTGACAGCTGATCCTCGCAATATGCCGCGTCTGTAGGTCCTTCCGAACAATCGCCGGAATGTACTCTAAGTTTGTCCGATTCTCACGCAGGTTCCGCATGTGGTATGTCTCGTGCTTTTGTCATTCAACGTATTGTTAATATGCAAGCGACAGCTACCAGCGCAGAGATGTAAGGAATTTACTGATTAATAATTTAGACTTCTCGCTCACATGCGAAACTCAGGATCCACCTCGGAAAATATGAATCATTTAGGATCAAGTTTAAAGTAAGTGAGACGCTGGTGTATGTACTCTGTAATGCTGATGAGCATCCTTTTTATAGTGGCTCTTTCCTCTTGGTCTCGCCATTTCATCGACCGTAGACGTCATCATTACGCTTTGTTTGTTCACCTTGCTATGGATGAGTCGCGCTAAATCACTGAGGTTTGTGAGAAGTTGCTCCTGGTCCCGAATCTTTATTGACAAGGATATATGATAAGCCTTGACAACGTCATCGATTCCTTAATTCTCTATACTTTCGAAATTGGATCATTAACTGGGTATGCTACGGCAGTTGTTTGAATCGACATCACTAAATGGTTGACCAGTTTCGCAACAATTGTGTCCATGGTTTGCGTGAGTACTTTGATCTGATTATGATCGACGCATTGACTATTAAACAGTGGCTTGTGGTTAAACACAATTTGACCTTCCTGGGACTTCACTTTGTCATCGGAAAACGTAGGTCATCAGAGCTTATGCAATAAATAGCACATGTTAATGAATTTGTAGTGTATGCTAATTCATTTATGGCATCGTACGTTTTTCCTACTTGCCTGTCGAAATTCGTCGTCCTTACGCGATGCCGGTCAGGTTAAATGCGCGTCACCAATTGCGTCGCGCGCACGCCAATTCAATAACTTCACATATCAATAGTAGACGATACGAGCGCCACGTGAGTAATCCTCCATCTCGAACTCAATAGCCGATTCATCCATCTCATTGAAAAGCAGCAGAAAGACGAGCAGTCGACGCAAGTCGAACTGGGGCATGTCCATGTAAACGTAGAAAAAAGTGTTCAGTATGACGAGGAATCTCCGGCAGCTTGGCGGATCCTCAGTACTGGGGATAGGGTATGATTAGTACATTGCTTACTGGGACGCTGCAGAAGGCCCTGGTACGGCTTTCTGGCGATAAAGCGTGTGCGTACGTTAAATGTTTTGTCGGACTATACAAGGTATTGCAGGAAATGTTACAAGTCTGTTACCCTAGTTTGTACATCTAGGCAAAAGTATCCACAAATTGACCAGAAACTATGCTGTTCGACTCCTCCTCCTCGTTTTCACCCTCCTCGCTTTCACCATGCCACAATAACCGTCACTCTCATACCCATCATCACATCGTCCAATTACCCGCTCATTCGTAGCTCTGACTTGGGGATTTTCCCGAATATATTTGTCTTTGAGGCGGATAACATCAGAAAAACCTGGGTACCAATCATTTCGAGCGTCATTAGCTGAAAGGAGATGTATATTAGATTCATCTGTAAAGGATCAGTACTGTGTCCGAGAAGATTAAGAATGCAGGTACTCACCCAATGTAGGGCCAATTTTACTTTTGATCCGTTCATCTTCAGCGGCAAGCCTGGAAATGACTTCAGGGGTGTACAAAAAGCTCAAGTCGGGTGGATGTTCAATATCGTCATCGGATTGCGAAAGCACAGAGGCATCGTCGACATTTTCCTCCATGTCCACGTCATCCAACTGAGAAAATTGATTGTCGATAACGGTTGCAGTACCATTTCCTTTCCTTTCTTCGCGCCCAGGCTGGGTTTTCTGTTTCCGACGGATGTAGACCGGAATCTTCGTGACCTTATCCACGAACAGAGCTTGCAGGTCCTTGACTAATTCGAATATCGACCAGGCAAAGCGGTAGTAAAGACATGCCGGAGAGGTGCGGCGGGAAGATAGATACGGCGATAATGAGATTCATGTGCCATGTCTGCGGCTTTGTTGGTTTAATATAGATAGTGAGTGCGCCTTGAATAGGTACGAAGACAAAGTCGCCTTTAATCCTAAGACTGTTGAGATCGGTCCGCAGAGTAATGATATTATGGGGGTTATTGGTAGTAGCTTGATGATAACTATTAAAGGACTGAAGACTTGATGTTCTAAAAACTGCAAGGTATTAAGTGATGGGTTTTCGAAGATAAGATGCCTCCCATACCCAGCGTTCGTTCGCCTTCGGAACAAGATGACATGCTTTCAAACGCGAAGAACCACGTGTCATAGCACAGAAACCGTCGGCTTTTTGATTGTTAGACTGATAGAGGACCATGAGCGGGTATATCGGAAAGATCACTGTGCTGTTGCTGTTGGGCCGTTCAATAGCAACATCCCGCCAATGCTGAGGCAGTTGGGAGTAAGGTGTCCATGCGTCGAATTCAGTGACAATCGGGTAATCTAGGCTTAACAAAGTGAGCGGGTGTCAAAATGAGTAATTTAAACGAGCGACATACATTGAATCATATAGGTGATAATAGTATTTGCCTGGGACGAGAAGGAGCTCCCTATTATGTGATGGAATCTCAGTAGTTCTGTCTGCACTGGTGCCCAAGAAGCCGGGTTTGTTATTCGCAATTATCTCGCATGCGTCAAGAATGAGGCCGAGATGGACTCCAAGGAACCCACGTCGAAAACAAGGGATGGGAAGGAATAACGCGTTGCAAGCAGGATGATAGATGTAGATCATATCTTCGGGATGGAGCTCAGAGAGAGTTCAGAAATGTCCAAAGGGGGTAGTGGGCTGGGTTCAGACTCAATACATGTGAGCTCATGACGGTGGCGCGAGTATTGTTTGCACTTGTGTTCAAGAAGCCGCGTTTGTTATTCGTGATTATCTGGCATGTCGAAAACAAGGAATGGTAAGGAAAGGAACCACACGTTGCAGGCAGGATGATAGATGAAGATCATAGCTTCGTGATGGAGTTTAGAGGGAGGTTCAGAAGGGTCCAAAGGGGTTCGGGTCCAATACATGTGGGCTCATGATAGTGGGTTCCATTTGCTTTATGTATTTTTGCGTAGAAATTTGGTTGTACAACCCGGAAGCGAGAGCCAGTGGTCTCGGATATCAGGCTGCTACTGTGGACCTAAGTATTTGCCTTGCCACTCTCAGGATCACGACTTAGCTACCGCAAAAATATTGCCTGAGATTGAATTTTTTTTTGATGGCCTTTCTGCGCCCATGGCATGCAAAACAAAACAAGCGTGATATATTCTCCGCACAGCGATGTAACACGAACCTAAAGATAAATGTCGAAAACATTATAAACAGCCCATACAACAAAATCTATGTGCTTTTGTCGCTTTTATGATAAATTCCATGTGGTCTAGTTCCAGCGATACACGAACAATTGGGTCGCCGAGGTGGCTGTGAAGCTCCGATTAGTGCAACCGCGGGTGGTGTGCTTCCGGACTGTGCGTCTCCGGGGAGTGGGACTCCGGGCGGTGAGTCTCTGGGAAGTGCGACTCCGTGTGATGATGCTCCCCGTGGTAAAATTCCGAGTGGTGATGCTCGGAGTGGTGATGCTCGGAGTGCTCAGGCCAGGAGGGCTCAGGATCGTAGTACCCAGGCCAGTCGGAATCAGGGTTATAGTATTCCGGCCAGTACTGATCATCGCGCTTAACGAAGCGGTGGTGGTGGTGGTGGTGGTGTAAGGGTAGTGCTCCGGGTGGTGGTGGTGTGGTGGTGATGGTGGTGAGGCCAGTGCTGGGCGTCACGCTTCAACACGTCGGGATGACCATGACGGTGACGGTGGTGCACTGGGACCGGATGGAACGGGGGATGATGGAACGGGGATGATGCACCGGGGGATGGAACGGGGGATGATGCACCGGGGGATGGAACGGGGGATGGTGCACTGGGGGATGGAACGCGGGATGGTGCACTGTGTCAGGGTGGTGCACCGGGGGTCTTGGTATTATATCACCCGCAGGTGCGCCTAGCGCAATCGCTGCAGAGACCAAAGCGACAAAAACCGTGGAACAAAACACTTTCATAATGACCTGAAAAAGCGGTTAAGATCGCAAGTCGAACTCTGAAGTAGATGCTCACAGTAGGTAAAGTTGGTGAAGACTCGAGATGGTGAACATCGTCGTCTGCTACACTTTATATATGCATCGCCAGCATGGCCAATGCCAACTTCAGTCGTCAGCGGTAAGGGGTTCACGTACGTATACCCCCTGCGGATCTAATCCTTTGCGGTCGAAAGCATCAATGCTGGGTGCCTTTCTCTAGCGCGGGTCCTGGAGTCGTCGCCGTTCGCGTGTTCCCAACGCGGAGGTTTTCACTCATGGTGAACCTGTCGAGCATAGTTATGCCCTAAGTTTGAATATTGAATTTCTGCACACTGGAATTCATCGATGTTTTAGTGACTTACCTAGCTAGCTTAGCAACCCGCTGCACTAAGGAAGGTTGTAGCTAAGGAATAAATTGGCCACAGGTTTGAATGCGCGTGGGTGTGTCCAATTGCGGCTACTCCCATTGCTGCGGATCTGGTTCCATTCAATAATCGTTCGTGGTTTACAGCGATCCTTCTGCCCGCAGCACCTCAACACGTAACAACACAAGAAAGAATTTTCATGCGCTGGCTCGAGAAATTACATAGACCCGGGATCCCATATTCAACATCAACAAAATGTCTGAAATCTGGCGAAGCGTGCCAGGCCGGGTATCCCCTTCCTAGGGCTCGCCAGGTCTGGTGCAACGTTACCAACCACTGAGACGAATCATTCGCCAGGCCTGGCGAGGCCGGGTCATGCATTGTCTCCTTGGCAATGCTTCTCAGCTGCCCACAACATTCCCAGCACATAGCGGGCGGCCTTAACTGGTCAGTTGTCGATCACGGCGGCCCAGGACTTGAACTAAGATGAAATGTATTATATGTCTGAGCCGCTACAATACTACAGTTCCGCAAAACCATGCGACTCACCTGATTCCGAGTCGCTTCCATCGTCTTTTTCTTCGTCGCTTTCGCCTTCGGGTCGTCTTCTCTATAGCCGTAGTCAAGTTCTCCCTCTTCGTCTTGCTGATTGCCAGTGACGGCGTTGTCCTGTAAATCCACCTCAGGATCTGGTTCAACTTCACCTGCGTCGTATTAGTTCTTCGTTGTGGCGATCAGAGAGGAATAAACTCGTTGCGTTTCTTGTTGAGACGTGACCTACTCCACCCCGGTATCGCATGAACATATCGCGATCGGCAAAACTATATTTGCCATCAGTATGTAGTCGTTATGATTTACGCAGGATTGAACTTACATGTTGACATAATAAAACACCCAATCGTCGTACTCTTCAGGCTGTCGTGCAATTGAATCCGGTAGATATTCATTGGTCCGACCCGGGCAAAGGCAGGTATCAGGTGTATTGAGCGGACGACGAGCGCGGGGTCTATAAAACCAAATGCTCCAGAACCACTGCCATCCTGGAAACCCACGCGCATTAGCCGCCTTGCTTTCCATCCACACTGTCGCAGTCGACTGGATCCCGTCCAAACCATCGCACCCATAAAAAGTCCATTCGTCGCTGTAATGGACTATTTGAACAAGGGCCAGTATGTATCACGTTTGCGTGAAAAATGCCAATAACGCGTGCATACCAATAAGGTGGGGCACCGCGCCATCGCTATCTGACGATCTTCATGAGAAAGGAGTAAAATATCTGGTTTTGTCCGGATGTTGATCGTGTCATTTTCACGTCTCAGATCATATGTGGTAAAGTTGATGCGCATAGTCTTGTGCGAGTAAATATGATTGTTCACCAATCTGACAGTGCTTCGTTCCATGCTTGAGTAAGCCGTTTCATCTCCATCGTACTCGGCGCCTAATAAGCGGCCAAGTAAATGGTCAAGAAGACGAGGCAGAAATTGCTTCAAATCCGATTTCAGCATTTTACCCACTTCTCCATCACAAAAGATGTACCTGACAAGCTAAGTCATCTTTCTGTTGAACGATCTTCACCCCAAATACCCCTAAGTATAGCCTTCAACACGGCTATCACCGGTTTGACCCTTAGAGGGTATTTCTATTTCTTTTATTTCTTTTATTTACGTATATTAGATACAAGTCTTTTACACAAATATGTACATACACTAAAAGTGTATATAATACCAGTAGATATCCATATACGCTCAGTTGCTCTTTCCTGCCTACCAGCATGTGAGTTGCTCCTCTCTATGAGAGTCAAAGACCTGGAGAGGTCTCTGGTCACTGTCTCTGACAGTGATACAATACTCAAAACACCTGAAGAGGTGTCTGGTCACTGTCTATGACAGTGATACAATACTCTTGTCATCACGGACGTATGACTCTATGTCTGACGGACATATGAGCTCATTGTTCATGACAGTGACGACCACTGAGACAAACCATGTCTGACGGACATGTGATTGCTGCTCAACAGGTTATGGGCCCCGGTAAGCCCATCATTGTTGCCAACGATGACAAAACATGTCTCAAGGACATGATCAACGACGACGAAAAATTTTCATATTTTTCAAAATTTAACTTTATGAAACAAAGATGCTAACATAATATGTTTCATAGATAAGACTATCATATACTATGTCGTCCTCCAAGACCTCCACTGGCATCGATTCCATCAATGTTTTTACTGGAATTGACTATCGTGTCTGGCTGAAAGGATGAGTCCTATCTCCTTCACATTGGATCCTGGTCTATCATCAATCTATCATTTCCCAAACCATCCCCTCCCGCCGACTCCGCTGCTGCTGTGAGCAGCAGAATATAGAAAAGAACTTTGTGAATGGCAAAAGTTCAATGATTCCGGTCTGGGCGCATTACGTCTCAAAGTTTCAGATTCCATCAGACGACACATTGCCACTGATGATCAGTTGCTATCAGCATGGAACACATTAGCTAATAGCTATAAAAAGACTACACCAGCGCTCATATTTGATCGTTTCCAGAAAACGGTCAAATTCCAACTCTCAGGAAAAGATCCTGTACCTGAGATCGAAAGACTGGGATCTTACTTCGCGTAGCTTACAGAGGACAAAGTAGAGATCCCCGATTTCATGCAAGCTCTTATACTTGCAGCCGCTCTTCCCAAGGAATGGACCGCTGTCTCTACAACTATGTTCCAATTATATGGAACAACAAATTCACCTTCGAGGCTATCTCCGATTCCATCATCGGAGAATTCCGCCAGGAATTATGCCATGAAACAACAGCATAATTTTAGGATAAAGCGAATAAAATAAGCGGAGTAAAAGGAAGGAAAAAGATGCGACTTGGAATAATCAGAAAAGGGATGACACAATCAGCGTCAGGGTTCTGACGAATCCAAAGATCAAAGACCTCGCCCTCGCAAGGGTTTCAGAGGCAAGGGAAAGAAACGCGCCCAAGAAGCAGACATTCCTCCTGAGTCTGATCAGGAGCATAACACCGTAGAGATTGTATCTCCGGCTCTTTCAATTGCGGCACGAAACGTACAAAACCGCATGCTCCCACCAGCTGTCCGATTCACGGGTCAGTCACAAACCCGAAAGGGTGTATGGACAAGTCTAATAAGACCAGATCGCTTGCAGAACGCATCGGCGCTATACAACGACGGAAACTTTAAAAATACTAGATACCGTCACAAAAGATGAAATATCTTTTGAACCTCCTCACAAACGAAAAAGATCTGAGATAGATCTTGATTACTCAACTGTGGGAAATCCACAAGACATTTTGGAAGAAATGTTGTTTGAGGATGTGACAAGATTACGACATCCCAATGGATCCGCTCTTTGATGACGCTGTAAGCCTCGGTGACGAGTTGAGTCATTTATTTGTCAATAGAAAAAACTACTAAATGCTTTTCACAGCGACATGGTAGTGTAAATGTATATAATGAAAATATACATTATTTTCTCATTGCAATAATTGTGTGAAATGTAAAGAAAATGAGTCGTCAGGTCTGTCAGGAGCATCATTGCATTTTACACATAATCAAAATGACTTCCTATATTATCAACAATTGATGATAAGAGGTTTGTACAAACCGCTGCTAAAGGAAAAACTTTACAGATATTAGGCATAGGAGCCGTTATGATCAAAATAACTGTTAATGGAAAAGCAGATATAAAATTGATCAGGCCAGTCTTTTATATTCCCGACATGGATACGAGATTACTCTCCATGGGAACTTTCCTAAATCAAGGGTATTCCCTTTCAGGAAACAAAGATCATATCGATCTTATTAAAGAATCATCAATTATAAGATTCTCACCACATGAAAAAGGACAAACCATATATTGGTTAGATTCTGAAATTCATAATGAATCAATAAACATTGTAACACGAAAACCTGATTTTCATATATGGCATAAACGATTGGGACATCCACAAGATGAAGTAATCCGAAAAGGAAAAATTCATTTAGACGGATTCCCAAATATTCCAGTTCCAAAATGGAAACAAATATGTTCAGGATGCGCAAAAGGAAAAATGCGAAGTAAATCATTTCCAGAATCACAAAGTAGAGCATCGTCTCCTTTTGATTTAATACATTCAGATCTCAAAGAAATCTCAATGATATCATATCACAAATATAAATATTTCGTGACATTTATTGATGATTTCTCTGGACATCTATGGATTGGTTTATTAAAAAAGAAATCCGATACGGAATCTTCGCTAAAGCAATTTGTTGCATTAATAAAAAACAAACATGGAATATTGCCAAAGAAATGGCGGTTTGACGGAGGAAGTGAATTCACTAAAAGTGAAAAATATCTCAAAGATCTCGGTATTGAGATCCAGAAATCACTTCCATATACGTCACAACAAAATGGCAGAGCTGAACGAATGAATCGAACTATTTGGGAAAAGTCACAATCCCTCAGATTCGACGCCTGCTTACCACAATCATGGTGGGAATTTGCGCTTGAACATGCAGTATACCTATATAATAGGACTCCCATAGCTCGTAATAAATGGCAGACACCATATTTTCTTATCGAAAAGAAAAAACCGAATGTATCAGATTTACGAGTATTTGGATGCCAAGCTTACGTATATATTCCTGCTGAACGCAGACAAAACAAGCTTGAAGCCAGATCTAAGATGATGATCTTTCTGGGATATAAAAATGGAATGAAAGGATATAAATTTATGAATCCCGAAAATAATACCATTTTTATGGGAACAACTGGAGTTTTTGACGAAACAAAATTTCCAAAATGTCGAAACTCTGATCTAATTCCCACATTCCTCAATCCAGAGGAAGAGTTTGAGGATCTCATACCAGAAATACCTCATGAATCGTCCAACGAACACAATACATCAGATGAAGAAGATTCATCAAAGTCAGAGAGTGATAGCAACTCGTCTGATGAATCTAGTATATCTCCCAAAGGAAAGGGATCTGATAGCTCAGATGACGATTCAGGAAGTGATGATTCAGATAATTCAGGAAGTAATTCCGGAAGTGACGATTAAGATGATCAAAGAGAAATTGAAGAAGATCTATTTGCTCCTTCAAGACCCTCATCTCCAGGTCCATCGAGACCAACTAGAAATAGACGACCAGTCAATCGACCAGATAACGTCTATGGAGATAAAGATCCAGTTGAAATCGAAAAAATTGATAGAAGAACGAAATTAAATCGTTTCACAATTAATGAATTGCTATCATATGCAATTCCTATCAACGATACAGCAAATACAGCTGTACCTGAACATCACCACGAAATATTTCGCTTACCAATCAGCGAACAAAAAGATTGGATAAACGCTGAAAAGAAAGAATGGGATATGCTCATTAAAAGAGGCATAATAATAAATCTACAACATCTCCCTGGGTCGAAAGGCTATAGGTTGCAGATGGGTTTATGTCCAAAAAGACGATGGACGTAAAAAAGCTCGTCTAGTTGCCCAGGGTTTTTCCCAAATAGATGGCATTGATTATGATGAAATATTCTCACCAGTTGTAAGATATGAGACATGCCGTCTCATACTTGCACTTGCAGCACTAGAAAAACTATATGTGTCATTTCTAGATGTGACTGCTGCATTTCTATATGGAAAGCTGGATGAAGAAATATATATGAAACAACCACCAGGTTTTATAAATAAAGATAAAAAAGACATGGTATATAAATTATATCGTGCACTTTATGGATTAAAACAAGCTTCTTTAGCTTGGTGAAATCATTAGACGAATCAATGGAAAAAATGGGCTTTATACGAATACATTCGGATGCGGGTGTATTTGTTTTTAAACAAGGATCCAACATTGTCATAGCAATAATTTATGTTGATGACTCAATGTTTTTGGGATCTAACAAAATCATAACATTGCGTAAAAAGCAAGAATTTATGAATAGAGGAATCTAGAGATTTAGGAGATCTCATTGATGGTCAAACAAAAAACTTTTTATCGTTCCAAATAAAGAAACAAGGAGATAAAATAACCATCGATCAAAAACCCTATTTGCATAAAGTAATCCAGAGACTAGGAATGAGTGATGCTACACATATAAACACTCCACTTCCAACTGGATACAAACCAATGACAAATGATCAATCATTAGAAAAAGATTAGATCACAATATCAATCAGTTATTGGATCATTACTATATTTAATGATGGAACAAGACCAGATATATGTTTTGCTGTGATAAAAATGTCTCAATTCTCAGCAAATCCATCATCAGATCATTTAAAACATGCAATAGGAATGGCTAGATATCTAGCAAAAACTGCAGATCTCTTCATTAAATACGATGGATCATTAAGATCTGGCCTAATGAGCTATACTGACTCAGATTGGGCTTCAGATAAAAATGATCGACATTCCACATCTGGATTCTTTACTCTTTTATCAGGAGGAGTAGTATCTTGGACGTCCAGAAAACAGAAAACAGTGGCACTATCGTCAACAGAAGCTGAATACATGGCTTATCTGACTGTGCTAGAGAAAACAAATGGATTAGATCAATACTAAGTGAAATCCATTTTCCTATAACAATTGCACCTATCTATGGTGATAATATGGGATCTCTATTTATTGCAAATAACCCTGTTACTGAAAAACGTTCAAAACACATTGATATTAAATATCATTTTATACGAAAACTCATAAAAAAGAAAGAGATAGAATTACGATTCATTCCAGGATCTGAAAATCCTGCTGATATTCTGACTAAAAATCTTGGTCGAATATTATTTGAAAAATTCACACCAATGTTAGGTTTATCAGAATCATTAAATTGATTACTGATGGCCCTGGAGTAGGGCCCTAAACTGCTTCATTTTACTGCGATAAAGAGACCAGCCTATCACTGTAGAGATTACTCCAGCTGATTAAAGAACGTCGAACAACTTTATCATTATGGGCAAAAATAGGAAACCCCGCAGTAAAAAACAACAACCTATTCTGACAATAGGAGGACACTCCAATGTCGGACACAAATGCGAGAGGTCGTCTCGCTGCCACTTTGAGGAACCCCCACCTCACCACCTAAAAAACCCCAGCCGCGAATCACATACACTCCGGCTGTTGCCATATGGATGGACCAAGCCCTTCAAGGACGAGATCCTTGGAAATTTCCTCCTAAAGCTTTTTGGGCTTGGCAATTAAAGGAAAGATGGAGATGTGAGGGAATCTCTGGCCATATTCTTTCGAAGATTTTTGAAAGAATATACGCACCTCTTCTTGCAGGCCTGAGAAGATCTTTACTAATCAGTACATGACTGTACAGATTATGGGGGGTGTTGAACGATCTTCACCCCAAATACCCCTAAGTATAGCCTTCAACACGGCTATCACCGGTTTGACCCTTAGAGGGTATTTCTATTTCTTTTATTTCTTTTATTTACGTATATTAGATACAAGTCTTTTACACAAATATGTACATACACTAAAAGTGTATATAAGACCAGTAGATATCCAATATACGCTCAGTTGCTCTTTCCTGCCTACCAGCATGTGAGTTGCTCCTCTCTATGAGAGTCAAAGACCTGGAGAGGTCTCTGGTCACTGTCTCTGACAGTGATACAATACTCAAAACACCTGAAGAGGTGTCTGGTCACTGTCTATGACAGTGATACAATACTCTTGTCATCACGGACGTATGACTCTATGTCTGACGGACATATGAGCTCATCGTTCATGACAGTGACGACCACTGAGACAAACCATGTCTGACGGACATGTGATTGCTGCTCAACACTTTCAAGTCCTCTCCTGGCCATTGGTGCACATGTAACTTGTTCTTCTCATCGTTTGGCATTTGATAATGGCAATTAGGATCCATATACAATAGTTGTTACAGTTCTCTTTTCGTTCTGTCTTACCGTTTCATATCCATCATTACTGCGCAGTGTACAGCCCGGATGCTATCTCCTTTTGTAGCCACTTTCACATTTCCTTTCTCGAGTAGCTACAGCCTTATACCTTTTATGGTTTCCTTTGTTCTTCAACTGTATATAAACCCCATGTATCCTAGAGTAACCTCAGTTCCAACTTAGACGAGTTTTGCTCTCAACCTTGCTTGAACTCAACGCTCTTCTTCTTCATCATTCTCAAGACCTTTGTCATCGTTTGACTTAGTGTCTAAACTCTTTGTCCAGTGACTGGGAGCGGACTGAGACTCTGCTTGTCGCTGTTGACTTAGAACGAACTATGACGAGGGCATTGTCCGTAACACAAGTTGGAACTCAGGAACCGCTCAGTGCTTCGTCACTAGCCAGACACCATTGAGACCGAACCTCCCAGATCAGACCGCCAAACGACTCCGTTCGTTATAGGCAAAAGTACTACCTTGGACGAAGAGAAGTCTACCCTTCTACAACAAACAAAGGGTGGTATTACGTTTCAACCACTAAGAAAAAGAACCAGCGAGTTCCAGAAAGTTTCTTCGAAGGAGAATACAGAGAAGGAAACCCTGACAAAGAATTACCAGCAGAAACTTGGATTAATTGGCATAACAAAGAAAACAATTCAGATAGCCGATTATTCTTCCCACCAAACAAAGAACCAGAACTCACTTGGTGGCACGAATTTCGAGACACCGAGGATCTAACTGACGGAGTCTTCTCCGCACTCGAGGAGTCTACTCTTGCCAAGTGGAACGAATACAAGGAACAACAGCAGATCGAACTGGATCTAGATTTTGACAACGAACCGAAACAAGGAGAAAGCTCGAAACAAGCAACAGAACCGAAACAGGAACCTGAAACCAAAACAAAAAAAAGATATGGCAGACGAAAAGGAAACATCTCCGAAAGGAATAAAGGGAAGTCTTTGTTAATACTACTATCACCATCGACGACTTCGAGTTTGCGGACCTCCCCGAACTTCATGAACATCCAGCAGAACTGGCCGACACCATCACCATTCCTATCGCCCCCGTTCCACCCGTCGTCACTCGCCCTCGCAACGCCATGCTCGACAACGTCAGTGACAACCTTGCTACCCTGGTCACCTACTTCAACCTATTTTCCGAGCCACTCGACTTCATCACCGCCCTCACTCTCACCACTGACCCGCACACCCTTACTTACGAGGAATGAGACGCAATGCTTGCCCAAGCAAAACAATTACAACGGGCAGTTCAAAGTCTACAGTGGCGAGTAGAGACTGCCGATAAAGACATCGGCAACATCATCAGTTGGCTGGAATCCAGGCAAGACCACGGTTGGACGAATTCATGGTAGAAGTTGGCGACTTCTCGCATACGAAGGGGGTAATGTTACAGTTCTCTTTTCGTTCTGTCTTACCGTTTCATATCCATCATTACTGCGCAGTGTACAGCCCGGATGCTATCTCCTTTTGTAGCCACTTTCACATTTCCTTTCTCGAGTAGCTACAGCCTTATACCTTTTACGGTTTCCTTTGTTCTTCAACTGTATATAAACCCATGTATCCTAGAGTAACCTCAGTTCCAACTTAGACGAGTTTTGCTCTCAACCTCGCTTGAACTCGACGCTCTTCTTCTTCATCATTCTCAAGACCTTTGTCATCGTTTGACTTAGCGTCTAAACTCTTTGTCCAGTGACTGGGAGCGGACGAGACTCTGCTTGTCGCTGTTGACTTAGAACGAACTACAACGAGGGCATCGTCCGTTAACAATAGTCACTCCTTTTTGCTGGCTGCCAATGAACTTTGGTATCGTCTACTTTTTTTTTTTTTGGTGATTGGCTCGGCGTTCGAGGTGTTCTTTTGCATGGTCACATAGAGATCATGAATTTTCCTCAATGCCTTCTGCCGACTTTGCTGTTTGGCAATGCTACGTGTATGTTGGGCTTTGGAAGCATGGGAATAGTGCCATTTGGATACCTGGTGCTGTGCTTCACCCTATCAATGATCATTGGTTTGCAATAATCCACGAATGCATTTGATTGCTTACCACTTGGCTCGTGAATCCGTCTGTAGTGCCATATCTGCAGATGGCATCCACATAATCTCCGAATGCATGAAGCTTGTACGTCGACAGATTGAACTGTCGATCCTTTTTCCTGGCCTTTAGTGCGTGGCTTGTTGATCCTTTTGGATCATCGGCACTCTTGTTTTTTGCAAGTGCAGCTGTACGGCACCCACGGGCAGCTTCCTCCTTGGGCAATTCTTTTTTCACGTAATGTGCACAAATTGTCTTTTCAAAATCACGTAGAGCAGCTCCAAGACGCCTTGTGGAATGTTCGAGAGATTGCACAGTTGTCTCTGTGTGCAAACGCAACTTGGCTAATGCGTGCCAGGTGCAGAGTTTCAATATAAGTGTCACAAGGTGAAAGGAGGTGTATATTTGATTCATCTGCAAAAGATGAGTACTGTGTGCTGAGAAGAAAGGGGTCACTCTGTTAGGATCGCAATCCTAGCCCCTCAATTTTGGTTCACTCTACAGTCATCTGGGATGACTGCTATACACATTATAACAGGCCAGGGGCCTTACAAGACATCATGGGACACCAACGGTTGAGTCAGTGCATGGGAGCACTCACCAGAGGGCAAGACGATGGTTGGAGGAACCATCCAGTACTATATACAGAAGGACAGCTGGACTAGGAAGGTGGATTGCCACCTTGATGGCATCATGCTTGGCATCAGTGCATCAGGAGGATCAGTGCATCAAGCCATCACGCATCAGACAAAGGTGCAAGACAGCGCGCATGTCTATAAAGGATCGTGATGGGAATGCACAATGCCTTGAGGCATTGCTCCTTATGGTCAGGGTCTAGAGCAGTCCAGAAGAGGTCTATGAGTGGAGTCAGAGTGGCCGTGCCCATATGCGCAGCAACTGTGGCAGTGCCCAAGCACATGCTCACCAAGAACAATAAGAGTGAGTCAGAGTAAGGGAGTGCCGATAGGTCTGGGAGTTGCAAGGGGTCCTCATAGAGTAGTATATAAGTAGGTACATTGTAGCTGGAGTCTCCCCAGACTTCAGATAGTTTATCTCTACCCCAATCTATCTCTGTTTTGTCTCCTTTCTATCCTCTGGCCAGCGACAAGGCCTGTGGGCCCCCTAGGGGGGATGTGTGGGTTGTGCTTAGGGGTGTGAGCTCATAACATGCTCACCCAATGTCAGACCAACTGCTTTTTTGATCCGCACATCTTCAACGGCAAGCATGGAAATATTTTCAGGCTTGTACAGGTGGCTCAAGTCCAGAAAACGTTCAAGTTCACTCCCACCTTTACTTTCGCCATCTGATGATGGGGGTGCATCAATACCATCCTGCATATCCACATCGTCCGACCTGGATGGTTGACCATCATTGTCAATAATGGTCGAAGTACGCCTTCTTGCTTTAATTGTGTTTTGGGGACCAAGTCTCCAATCTGAGATCTGAACAGGGACTGGAACAAGTGTCATATGCATTTCCAAGAACATTATGCCCAGAATCTTGACTGATTGAAATATTGACCATGCAAAATGGTAGTAAAGGCAATGCAGAGAGGTATGGCCAGGAAGATGGATGCGGCAACAATGAAATTCATGAGCCAGGTCTGGGAGGTTGTTGGTTATGAAATAGACAGTAAGTCTACTTTGAATAGGTATGAAGACAAAATGGCCCCTCTCAATGCCAAGGCCATTGAGATCAGTGCGTAAAGTGATCATATTTTGGGGGTTATCAACATTTGGTATAACAGGTGTAAAGCAAACATAGACGTGATGTGCCATAAACTGTAAGACATTAGATGGTGGGATTTTTGGAGATAAAATACATACCCAATCTTCATTGGCATGCGGAACAAGATGACAAGCATTCAAAGTGAAGAAGCGTGCAACATAGCACAGTCATGGTTGGTGCTTTTGACCTTATCACTGATAATGGTCTGTGAAGTTTGATCGGTAACACCAGAGATCTTGCTACTGGTGTTGGGGCCTTTATCAACATTCTGCCAATGCAGAGGTAGTTCAGAAGGGGGAGTCCATGCATTGAATTCAGGGACAATCGGGTATTCCGGGCTGTCAAGTGGGTGTCAAAATGAAGATGCTACTAAATGAGCGACATACATTGAATCATATAGGTGATAATAGTATATGCCTGGGAACAGAATGAGGTCCCTATTGTCTGACAGAATATCGGAATCTCTGTTTGTACTTGTACCCAAGAAGCCAGGTTGGTTATTCGTGATTATCTTGCATGCGTCAAGAATGAGGCCAAGATGAGCTCCAAGGTATGGTGGGTTGGATTTGGGGTACAGAAAACAAGGGATAGAAAAGAACTCTGCATTGTAGTCAGGATGATAGACTTGGATGTATCCTTCACTCTCAAGAAGGCTGGGGGGTTCCTTTGTGCCAGAAGTTTGGTCTGGGATCATGCTCAATACATGAGACATGATGGTGGGATGTTGGATGAGTGCCTGGCAGGACAAGGCGCCCCACAAGGCAACCCCAGCTCCCCCATCATGTCTAATCTTTATGTTGCACCCTTGATCCGGTCTCACTTTGCCTTTCGAGCGTCATCCCATACAGCTGTCCCGTCGTATATTGATGACTACGGCTTTATGCATACTGGCCCCTCTTTCTAGCAGAACATCTGAGCGCTAGAATGGATGTACAAATTTGCGGCATGCATCTTCAGTTATATCGGGATTCTCTTCGAACCAGACAAAATGGAACTGATCACCTTCATCCCTTTCAAGTCCAGCATTGCCGCAGGTGGCCGGCAGGTGGTCACTCGGTCACTCAATTGTTCTTTTGATGGTCAGATTGGGTGAACTTTGGCCAGCCTCTGCAACCCTGATGGCACTGTATCTACTATAACACTGTGCACTACATGGCACTACTTAGGTTTCTTTTTTGATTCGGCTCTCTCCTTTGACTACCATATCCAATTTTATACTAACAAAGCTATCTTTTCCATTAGTGCCTTGCACATTATAGGCAATGCAGTCTGGTGTTTACTGGTATCCAGACATGTTCAAGTCATCAAGGCCTGTATCTGGCCAGTGGCTTCGTACAGCTTACCTTTATGATACCACTTGGGCAGTAGGGGTGTTAAACACCACCTTTCAAAGCTCCAGAAAGTGCAGAGAGCTGCAGCAGTGTGGGCAGCAGGCACCTTCTGAACAACCCCAACTGGATCCCTAGACTATCTTCTTAGTTTGCCCCCGGCTTGCATTCAATGTGACCTGTTACTCTAGCATGCCGTGGTGTGCATGGCTATGCTTGCCCCAGCGCATGCTCTCCATGTCGTCTCACCTTTTTTGGTCCTCCCAGCACAGGCTTGCGAGTGGCAGTGTTTGCGCCTTGTCTGCACATGTGCTCCAGACAACCCTTTCCTGGCCTTGGCCGCCATTGCCCAGTCAATAGAGGAACCTTTTACCCCAACTAATGTGGAAAACCAACAAGGCACATGCCTCCTTGACATTTACACAGACCGCATACACTTTCAACACTTCGACCATCCTGCTCTGACAGGCGATGCAGCGGAGTGGGAAGCGTGGTTTTCCACCTTTCAAGAGACTCTTCACCGCTGGCGTTCCAACCCTTGCTGCCACTGATGGCTCCTTAAAAGAAGGACTGGGCGTCACCGGCTTCATTATGGGCACTGCACACGCGGTGTGTTGTGTACCGGCCACTTCCTCTTATACCACGGAAATTCAAGCCCTTGAGGACCTTGCCCGCCATTTGGCTACATCCCACTCACAAGGCCACATAATAGTTTTAGTTGATAATCAGGCAGCCAGCAAAGGCGTCTTCAACATGGATGTTTGTGACAGTCAGCATATCATGCTGTGTTTTTCTTCCTTCTTACGTGCGTGGCTTGAATCTTCCCCACTTAACAACCTCACACTGTCCTGGTGCCCAAGCCATAAAGGGATTCCAGAGAACGAGGCAGTAGATGCTCTTGTGTCCAATTTCCACGGCCCACAACTCCGGCCTTTCTATTTGCAGCTCGCAGCCGCCCGATGCTTCAAGCTCTTGGTGGGTTGTCATTGGCGCCTGATGTGGAGCTCACAGACAGTCCGCGGACACGACCTCTTCCATTTCTGAGCCTCCAGGAGGGCAGCAGTCCCGACCCTAGGCAGCAGATGTAAATGTTTCATCACCGCTTGTGAGGATGATCTGGACCTCTTCTCCCAGTTTACGCGTATCACGACTGGGCACATGCCTTCGGCAGACTATCGGAGGTGCTTCCACCCAATGTCTGCCATGGCCTGCCCGCACTGTCCTGATCACCGCCCCCCCCCCCCCCCCCCCATGACCCATTCCATATCCTGTGCAAGTGCATTACTGTTGTTTTCAGATAACCTGACCCACAGGAAACTTTTGAAAAAAAATGATGTCAGAAAGAAATGATCATAGCTCACCAAATTCTGGGCCAAAATGCATGAAACTTAGTTTGTTAGACTTGGAATTATTAGTGCAGTCATTCTATTGTACTCCGGACACAATATTATCGAATGGCATCCACTTGCACAATGCTGTTACCTGTCACTTGTCACAGGTTCCATGTAACAAGACCTCCGAAATAAGTATGGAGCACGGCACAAGTGCCGCAGACCCGCTACGTTTGACTTTTTTCTACATGATGTACACTTTCTTATTATGTTTCTGTGAGGATCTCCATGATTTTCTCTTTTTCAATCACCAGATCTTTTGGCCATTCCTTATTTTCGCATGACAGTAATACATTTCCATACCAATGTTTTGTTTGGGTGCTCAACATGTGGTTGCAAAAGTTGGAGGACGCAGTGCGTTGGTCTAGGTGAAAGATAATGCACTGCATTTTCCCATAGGTTTCGCTTTTCCATTCAAATCTTGTTTCTCATATTTGGTCGTGATCCCTTGGGTTTAACCAAACTGTGTAATCCCAAATGTTGTCGATGTTGTTAGCTTGTTTTGGAACAGGGACAAGGATAGGTCTCTGCAACCATTCTCCGAACAACAAAATGTTGAGGTGGTGCTGAGAAGGACATCAGAGTTTGTTTGTGAGGTGTGATATATGATAGATCCACATACATTTTCTTTACAAATCATGTCGGCAAGCATTTCACATGCAAAATCATCTGGGATCATGAGGAAGGGATACATTGTACTTTTTTTTCGTCATATGATTTTAAATAGTCTTCCATGTCTGGTTTTTGTTGGGTTATGATGTATTGTGTGTTTCGGTAATGTCTTTTGTCTAGGGAGTGTGTCGAACTGAATAATGTGAAAGAACTACATTTGAAATTATAATTTACAAGTGTATGTGGAAATCAAAATCGCTGTACAGATGGTTCGAAGAGGTGACAATTCACAATTAATGGTTTTAGAAGAGATGAATAGTTTCAAGGACGTAGTGGACCCCATCATCATTCCATGTCCATTCTTATTTCCATTTCTTCATTTGTGGTTTGTTCATATGCGGTGTCCTTCATTTTCCCTTTTCCTTTGTTCACTTTTTTGTGCGGGACAGTCTTCGCTTTGAGTTCAGAATTTATCTGTGTTATTTTTTTAGTAATGGCGAGTGTCCAAAATTGAAAGTCATACAGGCTGCGTCGATGTTGAAGTGCTTGTGGAGGTGTACAATGATTGACCATCAGTCAAATGGAGGTCTGTTTTTTTTTAAAGTTTTCCTGCGAAGAGGCTGTCAAGGGCATCATCCGTTGCATCACGTTTGCCTGTTGCTTTCATGTCATGAGAGTAAAAGGTAGGCAATTTGGCCTGCTGAGGAGTTTCTGCTTCTTCTTTGGATGGTGCAAGAACATGAATACATTCCACGTGAAACTGATAAAACTATAAAATTCTTTTGTGAAACAGTTTTTTTTTCTGTTAATTCGACTTGCCTTTCTGACACCATCTTTTTGTTTGTCTTTCATTTCGAAAACAACCAATTGAACTTTCATGAGAACAATTGTGCCAGGCTTCATTTTTTTGTACATATCCCATGGTGCTATGAGGTTTCCATCTTTGTCATAAATGTGTCGTTGAATGAGTTTAGCGAAATTGTGTTGAAACATTGGTCCACCATAGTCAGGTAGCAATTGTGGATTGTAAAGGTCTCCAACAGATATATCTCAAATGTGATGTTAGTGTTCAAATTGGAGTGATAGAGACGAATTTGTGCTTTACCTGAAGGTGGTGTCACCATTGTTGTGTTGTCATTGTGAGTTGATGTCTTATCTCGTTCTGCATAGACTTGCTTTGGTTTGTTTGCTTTTCTGCTGCTGAGGTCACAAGTTTTAGATGCAAGACTTTCGGGAACAACATATTTGGGACCAAAGTGGGTGGCGATTAGATTCAGTTGCGTATAAGGATCCTGGGATTGAATGATTTCAGTGACATTAGTCACCACAGTTCCATTGTTGTCTTCCATCATGGCGTCAGTGTCTCTCAGCTTGTTCAAGTTGGACAACTGATATTTGTAGAGTAGTCTCAGTTCTGCGGTCGCATTTGAAGGGCAGTGCAGCATAAATACATCCTTTATTTTGGACGCATCTGTCACAGGTAAGAACTGGTATGCTTATCATCTTTGTTTATAGTTCAGAAGACAGTCGACATACATTTGTGTTGGAAGAACCTGTGTAATGATTCCCAATCACAGAGTGTATTGTTCCTACTGGTCCTGTTGGCATGATCTCCCCAAAGATTAATGTCGAAAAAGGTCTTCCATCCAAAAATATAAATTCATGGCAGTTAGATGGATTGTGTTTGAAATCAACATCCCACTCCAGATTGGCAAAGAGTGATTTGTCCAAGTCCAAAAGTTTGTTAATGATGATTGACTTATAGCCACCTCAAAGTTGTGTTGGATTTCAGTCTTTAACTTGTTTGAAGAACACTCTGGCCATGATGAATGCGTGCTTGCAATAGAACAAGGCAAAGCAAAACTGCTGAAGTGAACTGACACAGTTTGTGGAGGCATACAATGATTGACCATCAGTCAAATGGAGGTCTGTTTTTCGATGGTGGGCAACTGATCACACATGACTGAACACAAAATTTGATTTGCAGTGTGTCCATCACAACACGCTCCATCAACAAGATGTCTGAGTATGTTTTCTCTCAGGATCGCAAGAGACCCAAAATTGTTTAAGCCATGATTAGCTGCGATGTTCAGAAGTTCTGCATGGGTCAGTGTGTCCAACGTTTTGAACACAGGCATCACCATTTTTCTTTGTTTCAAAGAAAGAAAGCGGCGCCCTTAGACCCTGCCAGGACTATCGTTACCTTAACAAATGGACGATCAAAAATGCCTATCCATTACCCCTAGTCTCAGACCTAATGACGAAATTAGAAGGCGCAAACTATTTCACTAAACTTGATTTGCGCTGGGGATATAATAACGTCCAAATTAAAGAAGGCGATGAATGGAAAGCTGCCTTCATTATGAATCGTGGTTTATATGAACCAACAGTAATGTTCTTCGGCCTTTGCAATTCGCCCTTGACATTTCAGACTATGATGAACGAATACTTCCAGGATATGATTAACGAAGGATGGCTCATTATCTATATGGATGATATTCTGATTTGTGGGAAAACAAAGAAGAAATACAGAGACAAACCGAACGAGTCTGAAGCGTTTACAGGAGAAGGACCTATTTTTGAAGTTAGAAAAATGCAAATTTTGCGTTCAAGAGGTCGAATTCTTGGGCATGGTCATTACGCCTGGTCATATTCAGATGGATCCAGTCAAACCTGCTGGTATCAGAGATTGGCCAGTCCCCACAACGGTCAAACAAGTTAGATCTTTCCTCAGATTCGGAAATTTCTACAGACGATTCATCGGCAACTTTGCTGCTATAGCAAAACCGTTAACAGACTTGACAAAGAAAGGTTTAGTCTTCAGTTGGACGTCTAATTGTCAAGTAGCTTTTGATGCATTAAAACACAAGTTTTTGTCTATGCCAGTCCTATGCATGCCAGACCCCACAAGACCATTTATTCTACAAACGGACGCCTCCAATAAGGCCACTGGAGCAGTGTTGAAACAAGCTGACGCCTCTGGATCCCTCACCCTTGCGGCTTCATATCACACGCCTTAACCACAACGGAGCAAAATTACCAAATCTATGACCGAGAACTACTGCTATCATTAAAGGATTACAAGCATAGCGACATTTGCTGCATGGATCACCGCATCCCATCATAGTCCATTGTGTTACAGTTCTCTTTTCATTTCGTCTCCGTGTCTCAGCGAACCGTTTCATCATCATCATTACTGCGCAGTGTACAGCATGGACGCTATCTCCTTTTCGTAGCTACCTTCATATTTCCTTTCATAGATAGCTACAGCTTTATTCCCTTTATGGTTTCTTTGTTTTCCAAAACATATATAACCCATGTACTGTAGAGTAACCTCAGTTCCAACTTAGACGAGTTTTGCTCTCAACCTCGCTTGAACTCGACACTCTCTTCTTCATCGTTCTCAGACCTTCGTCATTGTTTGACTTAGCATCTAGACTCTTTGTCCAGTGACTGGGAGCAGACCGAGACTCTGCTTGTCGCTGTTGACTTAGAACGAACTATGACGAGGGCATCGATAACACAAGTTGGAACTCAGGAACCGCTCAGTGCTTCGTCACTAGCCAGACACCATTGAGACCCGAACCTCCCAGATCAGACCGCCAAACAACTCCGTTCGTTATAGGCAAAGTACCTTGGACGAAGGGAATCTACCCTTCTACAACAAATGAAGGGTGGTATTACGTTTCAACCACTAAGAAAAAGAACCAGTGAGTCCCAGAAAGTTTCTTCGAAGGAGAATACAGAGAAGGAAACCCTGACGAAGAATTACCAGCAGAAACTTGGATTAATTGGCATAACGAAGAAAACAATTCAGATAGCCAATTATTCTTCCCACCAAACAAAGAACCAGAACTCACTTGGTGGCACAAATTTCGAGACACCGAGGATCTAACTGACGGAGTCTTCTCCACACTCGAGGAGTCTACTTTGCCAAGTGGAACGAATACAAGGAACAACAGCAGATTGAACTGGATCTAGATTTTAACAACAAACTGAAACAAGGAGAAAGCTCAAAAACAAGCAACAGAACGAAACAGGAACCTGAAACCAAAACAAAAAAGGATATGGCAGACGAAAAGGAAACATCTCCGAAAGGAATAAAGGGAATCTCCATTGAGAAATTCAAAGGACAACGATCCAAAGCAAAACATTTCATCTATGCATTCGATGACACTGTTACGGACGATGCCCTCGTCATAGTTCGTTCTAAGTCAACAGCGACAAGCAGAGTCTCGGTCCGCTCCCAGTCACTGGACAAAGAGTTTAGACGCTAAGTCAAACGATGACGAAGGTCTTGAGAATGATGAAGAAGAAGAGCGTCGAGTTCAAGCAAGGTTAGAGCAAAACTCGTCTAAGTTGGAACTGAGGTTACTCTAGGATACATGGGGTTTATATACAGTTGAAGAACAAAGGAAACCGTAAAAGGTATAAGGCTGTAGCTACTCGAGAAAAAATGTGAAAGTGGCTACAAAAGGAGATAGCGTCCGGGCTGTACACTGCGCAGTAATGATGGATATGAAACGGTAAGACAGAACAAAAGAAAAGAAGATTGACCGAAATTAGAAGGTGCAAACTATTTCACTAAACTTGATTTGTGCTGGGATATAACAAACGTCCGAATTAAAGAAGGCGATGAATGGAAAGCAGCCTTCATTACGAACTGAGGGCTGTATGAACCACAGTAATGTTTTTGGCCTTTGCAATTCGCCCTCGACGTTTCAGACCATGATGAACGAATACTTCCAGGACATGATTAACGAAGGATGGCCTCATTATCTACATGGACGACATTCTGATCTGTGGGAAATGAAAGACGGAATACAGAAACGAACCGAAAGACAGTCTTAGAGCGCTTGCGGAGAAAGACCTATTTTTGAAGTTAGAAAAGTGCAAATTTTGTGTTCAAGAAGTCGAATTCCTGGGTATGGTCATTACACCCGGTCATATTCAATGGACCCTGTAAAACTCACCGGTATCAGAGACTGGCCACCCCCACAACGATCAAACAAGTTAGATCTTTCCTCAGATTCAGAAATTTCTATAGACGATTCATTGGCAACTTTGCTGCTATAGCAAAACCGTTGATGAACTTAACTAAGAAAGGTTTAACCTTCAGTTGGACGCTTGATTGTCAGGCAGCTTTCGAAGAATTTAAAACGAAAATTTTCGTCAATGCCAGTCCTATGCATGCCAGACCCCACAAGGCCATTTATCCTTAAAACGGACGCCTCCATAAAGCCACTGGAGCAGTATTGAAACAAGCCGACGCCTCCGGATCCTCCATCCTTGTGGTTTATATCACACGCCTTAACCACAACAGAACAGAATTATCAAATCTATGACGAGAACTACTGGCTATTATTAAAGGATTACAAGCATGGCGACATTTGCTGCCATGGATCTCTGCATCCAATTATAGTCCATTGCGATCACAAAAACCTTTCATTTTATAGAACCCCGCAACGGTTAACACCTCAACAAGCTCATTGGGTCTATGATGCTATCGGAATTTGATCTGAAGATAGAGCACGTACCAGGGACGAATGTTTGAAGCAGATGCATTATCCCGCCGTCCTGATCATATGAAAGATGATGATATACTGGACGATGTTATCATGTTACCCAATAAAAGTTTATTCGCCTTATCGCTACAGACCTTGCTCGAAAATCCGAGTGCTACGTCACTTGACAGCTTTGGAAAAACCATCATCGAAGTCATAGAACGCAACGTGCTCCGCCTTTAAATCAAATTACAGGATTGGGCATTTGTTGACGGAATCGTTCGTTACATCGACAGAGCATATATCCCTGATCTTGGAAACTCCCGCACCAGTATTATCAAACGGTCCATGAATCGCCCACTTCCAGGCATCCTGGACGCTTGAAAACGCTAGAATTGTTCAATGAGATTACTGGTGGCCAGGAATGTATAACCGTCAAGGAATGGATCACTGGATGCGCCACATGTCAGCAAATGAGGTGAACACTCACCCAAACACCCCAGCCCTCCTACCAATTGGATCAAAGGCGACTCGACCATTTCAGCAAGTGACCTTGGATTTATTACCGATCTTCCCATTTCCGACGGATTTTGACTCGATTTTGGTCACGGTGGACCATGGTCTTACGAAGGGGGTAATTCTTACTCTTGCAAGAAAAACCATCGACGCACTAGGGACGGCAGACCTCTACATTTTCCGAAATATTCAAGCGCTTTGGTCTACCAGACGTACTTATTTCAGATCGAGGACCGCAGTTCTCAGCCAAAGTCTTCCAAGAAATCAGAAAAACATTAGGAATCGATCATAGGATGAGCACCGCGTACCATCACAAACCGATGGAGAGACGGAACGAGTTAATCAGGAACTAGAAGTATACTTTGAATATTCTGCGCAAACAAGCCCATACTTGGAAACAATTATTACCAATTGCCGAATTTGCCCAATAACAATCGCCATCATGACTCAGTTAAAGCATCGCCTTTTCAGCTCATGTATGGAACAGACCCTGTTGCACTACCTACTGCGGTGCAGAAAATGACGACACCAGCAGCAGAAGAACGACTACAGATGTACCAAAAAGCTAGGGAAGAGGCGCTTGAGGCGGCATGAACTAGCTAGACAAATGGTGGCTAGACAATTAGAGACAAATCAGTCAAATTTGAAATAGGAGACAAAGTTTGGCTTGAAAACAGAAATCTAATATCCCATACCAGTCCAGGAAGCTAGCGCCGAAAGAGAAGGGCCCTTTCCCATTGAGCAAGTCTTAGGACCAGTAACGTATAGGCTCAAACTTCCGAAACAATGGCGCATTCATCCATCTTTTCACACATCACTCCTTATGCATATAAGGAGACTGAAACACATGGACCAAATTACACAGCCCCACCTCCTGACCTTGTAAACGGCAAAGAAGAGTTTGAAGTTGAAGCGGTTCTCGCACACCGAAAGCGTGGAGCAGGATACCAATATTTGGTTAAATGGAAAAACTACGGTCCGAATGACAATTCCTGGGAACCAGAACGCAATCTAGGCAATGCTGCGGATATCTTGCAAGCATATAAACAGAGAAGACAGTTGTAAAATACCCATGTCTCGCTATCATAACCGCCGAATCCTTAAACAAAATATCCGATATACAAGAAATACTGTTCTACTCGAGGACGATATTCTCCAAAACTCTACGAAAGATTTAAGGACGGATCATTAAAATTCCTATCTATCGCCCTCCAACATCCTCCGTTAGGATTACCACGACTCTCTAAAATCATCCGGACATGAGCAGTCCGACAAACTGCACCTAGAGCCTCAAGACTAACCACCGGACACTTAAAACATCCACAAGGACACGTGGAATTCCCATTTAATGCTCGCCTTCATTATCTCCCAAAATACATGGATCTTACATTCGATCCTGAGGAATTGCCATATTTTCCCAAAGCCAGACCATACCTTCCATCACCCAACATACCTTTGAATCACAGATATGAGGTGTACGCTGAGATGGCCCTTCGAAGAGAAAGACCTGAAAAATATGTCTTCATTCAGGAGCTAAAACGCACTGGCAAAGAAATCGAAATATACCGCGGGTTGCTGATCGCATGTCCCAAATGCACAAGCCAATTTCAACGACGCAATGGACAGCCTGGATTTCCTGAACACATTTGTTAACACCGGTTATCCCTGATGCACCGGAACAAGCCGTCATACAAGGCAATGACCCTATCACAGACACCGAGCATGAGAACGAGGTTTCCACTGTTACCAGGAATGAATTGAGCGAATCAGAAGAATCTGATGAAGAACTCAAATACATTCCCACCATCAGAGCGCCCGCATCATCTTACCAATTTTCGGAAGAAGAACTCCTGACTGTCAATTATGATGATGAAGTGTTTAATTGAACATAAAAGGATGGTTTAGAGTGCACCGGATTCCCCAACATATTTGTTTAATCATGCCCACTATCTTCACCACTGTCACCTACCTCATTGCCTTCGCCTTTGCCCTCCTGGTCACCGCATGTGGCCATTATTATGTTGAACCCGCCGCCGTCCTCTCGCCCTTCCTTGCCACCACCCAGGACCTCCCCCTCGAGGTCTTTGTTAATACTACTATCACCATCGACGACTTCGAGTTTGCGGACCTCCCGAACTTCATGAACATCCAGCAGAACTGGCCGACACCATCACCGTTCCTATTGCCCTGTTCCACCCGTCGTCACTTGCCCTCGCAATGCCATGCTCGACAACGTCAGTGACAACCTTGCTACCCTGGTCACCTACTTCAACCTATTTTCCGAGCCACTCGACTTCATCACCGCCCTCACTCTCACCACCGACCTGCACACCCTTACTTACGAGGAACGAGACGCAATGCTTGCCCAAGCAAAACAATTACAACGGGAGTTCAAAGTCTACAGTGGCGAGTAGAGACTGCCGATAAGACATCGGCAACATCATCAGTTGGCTGAAAATCCAGGCAAGACCACGGTTGGACGAATTCATGGTAGAAGTCGGCAACTTCTTGCATATGAGGGGTAATGTTACAGTTC
>JAEBUS010000030.1:490845-561675 GCA_023014475.1 Amanita pallidorosea | reverse complement strand
TTCGTAGGAGAGAGATTTTCTCACAATCTTAAATGTGAAAAATGGACATGACCTATTAACACAAAATGTAAGGGGAGCAAATCTGAGAAGACCAAATATGTGTAAACATTGTAATTGCTGAGATATTTTTTCCTAGAGACAGAGTGATGAGAAATTGCAAAGTCAATTTTGACATACTGTTTTAACATAAAGTGTGGAGGGTAGAATTATGACTTGGACCACTTTCCACTACTTTTGCCCCTGTCACCAATGTGTCACATTTTTTGACCATTCAAAATAGCAAAAATCATGACAGGCACTGAGCTCAGAGCAGTTCTTTACATGTCACCAATATCTTACATTCATTACATGAGAGTGAGATTGTGCAAGGATGAGCTGGCAGTTCAGGAGTCTTTACCCTGGGCCACATATTCTGCATGGAATCTGCAGAATTCCAGGAATGGACTGGGAATATTCCCAGTCAGTCCCAGTGACCTGATACAGGGAAGGTCAGTGATATATTTCCCAGTGTAATGGCTTGATTTCTTTGTCACTCCTATATGTCACATTCCCACTTTTCACTGTACATATGTGACTCCACTTCATCATTGGCACATGTGACAACTGCCTTTGTGACACATGTGACACACATATCACATGACCATTGAGTGGGCCAGGCAATTGCAGTTCAAGTCATGTGACTTCTTTGCAGAAGGTGACCAAATTGGGCCAGTTTATTGTCCACACTGTCATTCAAGCAGTTGTGGATGGTTTGCTCATTCTTTGTGTGATCAAGTCTGTAACTATAACTAATGTACATGTGAAAGATGTCTATAGCCAACAAAAACTGCCATAAATTGATTCAGGAGACCATTATGAAATATACTAGTTGTTCCACATCAACCCTGATCCATACACATCCCCCATGTCTTTACCCTGTATCCTGTCTCACAGAATTGGCTGTGTACCCTCTGCAGAAGGGTCAGCAGTGCTATTTGATTGAGATTTGTACCAATCAATGCCAGCCCTTTAGCGGGCCTCCCATCTGGCTGTATTATTCTTCACATGACCCTTAAATTTGGGAACAATGTTGGTAGGGCTCCAAATTTCTGTAGAGCTGTAGTTGATCCTCCAAAGTTTTTATGTCCCAATCCTTGAGTACTAATGGCTCTGTTCTCACCACCACTGCCAATTCATCTGCCCTTTTCTTAATGTTGCTGCTCAATCAAGAGCCTTCTGAGCTGCAGCAGCCTTTGCAAGTTTATCTGCCTCAATATTTCCCTAAACTTCTTCTCACTGTTGATCATTATCAGCCTTTCTTCCTTCTCCCATGAGCCATTGGTGACCCTCTGCTGTGAATCTCTTTTCCACTCAACTTTTCTGTACTATGAAAAACATTGCTAAGGCATTGTACTGCTGGACTGTTGTGGTGGCTTCTTACAAGTGTAAAGCCTCTGTGGAAGTGTAAAGTCCCTTCTCATTCACATCATTTGTAGTGGCATCCAAGCCAACTCCTTTTCTGTGGCAGATGCAAGATTCAATTAGACTGCCTGGAGCAAATTCAGAGGTAAATTGCTCAAAGTCCTTTGAAGAAGGCTATAAGAACTGGTTTTAAATGAGGTAACTGAGGGGATAGCTGGTGCACAGCTTCAAATGCATATGGTCCAATGCCATTTATGTCCATGTAGGGCACCATGTTGGTATGAAGCACCAGCACCCAGGAGAATATCAGAGTGTTGAACGATCTTCACCCAAATACCCCTAAGTATAGCCTTCAACACGGCTATCACCGATTGACCCTTAGAGGGTATTTCTTTTTCTTTTTTTCTTTTATTTATGTATATAGATTACAAGTCCATTACACCAAATATGTACATACACTAAAAGTGTATATAAGACCTGTAGATATCCAATATACGTTCGGTTGCTCTTTCTTGCCTACCAGCATGTGAGTATCCCTCTCTCTATGAGAGTAAAGACCTGGAGAGGTCTTCTGGTCACTGTCTCTGACAGTGATACAATACTCTTGTCATCACGGACGTATGACTCTATGTCTAATGGACATATGAGCTCATCGTTCATGACAGTGACGACCACTGAGACAAACTATGTCTGACGGACTATATGATGCTGCTCAACAGGTTATGGGCCCCGGTAAGCCGTCATTGTTATCAACGATGACAAAAACATGTCTCAAGGACATGATCAATCGATGACGAAAAAATTTCATATTTTTCAAACATATATTCTTATGAAACAAAAAATACTAATAAAACACATTTCATAGATAAGAACTATCATATACTATGTCGTCCTCCAAGACCTCCACTGGCATCAATTCTATCAACATCTTCACAGGCGTTGACTACCGCGTTTGGGCAGAAAGGATGAAGTCCTACCTCCCTTCACATCGGATCTTGGTCTATCATCAATCTATCATTTCCTAAACCATCTCCTCCCGCCGACTCCGCTACTGCTGCAGTAACAGCAGAATATAGAAAAAGAACTTCGTGAATGGCAAAACTCAACGATTCCGGTCTGGGCACATTACGTCTTAAAGTCTCTGATTCTATTAGGCAACATATAGCTACCGACAATCAATTACTTTCGGCATGGAACACATGGCTACTAGCTATAAAAAGACTACACCAGCACTCATATTTGATTGTTTTCAGAAAACGGTCAAATTCCAACTCTCAGGAAAAAGTCCTGTACCTGAGATCAAAAGACTGGGATCTTACTTTGCGCAGCTCACAGAGGACAAAGTAGAGATCCCTGATTTTATGCAAGCTCTTATACTTGCAGCCGCTCTTCCCAAAGAATGGACCACCATCTCTACAGCTATGTTCCAGTTATATGGAACAGACAAATTTACCTTCGAGGCTATCTCCGATTCCATTATCGGAGAATTCTGCAGGAGTTATGCCATGAGACAACAACATAATTCTAGGGATAAGGCAAATAAAATAAGCGGAGTAAAAAGGAAGGAAAAAGATGCGACGTGGAACCATCAGAAAAAGGATGATGAAAATCAGCGTCAGGGTTCTGACGAATCCAAAGATCAAAGACCTCGCCCTTGCAAGGGTTTCAGAGGCAAGGGAAAGAAATGTGCCCAAGAAGCAGACGTTCCTCCTGAATCTGATCAGGAGCATAACGCCGTTGAGATTGTATCTCCAGCTCTTTCTATTGCAGCACGAAACGTACAAAACTGCATGATGCCACCAGCTGCCCGATTCACGGGTCAGTCTCAAACCCAAAAGGGCATATGGCAAAGGTCTAACAA
Source organism: Amanita pallidorosea (assembly GCA_023014475.1). Taxonomy (NCBI): domain Eukaryota; kingdom Fungi; phylum Basidiomycota; class Agaricomycetes; order Agaricales; family Amanitaceae; genus Amanita; species Amanita pallidorosea. Next base: position 558,413 of record JAEBUS010000030.1, on the reverse strand, counting down.
GACCAGATCACTAGCCAAACTCATCGGTGTCACACCCACAACGAGAACATTAAAAATACTTGATACCGTCACAAAAGAATGATAAATATCTTTTGTAACCACACCCGAAACGAAAAAGATCTGAGATAGATCTCGACTACTCAACTGTGGGAAATCCACAAGACGTTTTGAAGAAATGTTATTTGAGGGCGGTGATAAAGTTATTAGACATCCCGATGGATCCTTTTGACGAACCAATGGATCCACTCTTTGATGACGATGCTGTTAGCCTCAGTGACGAGTTAAGTCATTCATTTGTCAATAGAAAAACTACTAAATGCTTTTACAGCAACATGGTAGTATAAATGTTATATAATGAAAATATACATATTTTTTTCTCATTGAATAATTGTGTGAAATGTAAAGAAAATGAGTCGTCATGGATTCTTGATTCAGGAGCATCATTGCACTTTACACACAATCAAAATGACTTCTTATATTATCGACAATTGGTCAATAAAAGGTTGTACAAACGCTGCTAAAGGAAAAACTTTACAGATACAAGGCATAGGAGCCGTTATGATCAAAATAACTGTTAATGGAAAAGAGGAGCCGTTATGATCAAAATAACTGTTAATGGAAAAGCAGATATAAAATTGATCAGGCCAGTCTTTTATATTCCCGATATGGATACGAGATTACTCTCCATGGGAACTTTCCTAAATCAAGGGTATTCCCTTTCAGGAAACAAAGATCATATCGATCTTATTAAAGAAACGTCAATTATAAGATTCTCACCACATGAAAAGGACAAACCATATATTGGTTAGATTCCGAAATTCATAATGAATCAATAAACGTTGTGACATGAAAACCTGATTTTCATATATGGCATAAAAGATTGGGACATCCACAAGATGAAGTAATCCGAAAAGGAAAAATTCATTTAGACGGATTCCCAAATATTCCAGTTCCAAAAAGGAAACAAATATGTTCAGGATGCACAAAAGGAAAAATGCAAAGTAAATCATTTCCAGAATCACAAAGTAGAGCATTGTCTCCTTTTGATTTAATACATTCAGGTCTCAAAGAAATCTCAATAATATCATATCACAAATATAAATATTTTGTGACATTATTTCATGATTTCTCTGGACATTTATGGATTGGTTTATTAAAAAATAAATCCGATACAGACTCTTCGCTAAAACAATTTGTTGCATTAATAAAAATAAATATGGAATATTGCCAAAGAAATGGCGGTTTGACGGAGGAAGTGAATTCACTAAAAGTGAAAAATATCTCAAAGATCTCGGTATTGAGATCCAGAAATCACTTCCATATACGTCACAACAAAATGGTAGAGCTGAACAAATGAATTGAACTATTTGGGAAAAGTCACAATCCCTCAGATTCGACGCATGCTTACCACAATCATGGTGGGAATTTGCACTAGAACATGCAGTATACCTATATAATGAGACTCCCATAGCTCGCAATAAATGGCAGACACCATATTTTCTTATTGAAAGAAAAAACCAAATGTATCGGATTTGCAAGTATTTGGATGCCAAGCTTATGTATATATTCCTGCTGAACGCAGACAAAATAAGCTTGAAGCCAGATCTAAGATGATGATCTTTCTGGGATATAAAAATGGAATGAAAGGATATAAATTTATGAATCCTGAAAATAATACGATTTTTATGGGAACAACTGGAGTTTTTGACGAAACAAAATTTCCAAATGTCGAAACTCTGATTTAATTCCCACATTCCTCAATCCAGAGGAAGAGTTTGAGGATCTCATACCAGAAATACCTCATGAAATGTCTAACAAACACAATACATCAGATGAAGAAGATTCATCAAAGTCAGAAAGTGATAGCAACTCATCTGATGAATCTAGTATATCTCCCAAAGGAAAGGGATCTGATAGTTCAGATGACAATTCAGGAAGTGATGATTCAGATAACTCCGGAAGTAATTCTGGAAGTGACGATTCAGATGATCAAAGAGAAATTGAAGAAGATTTATTTGCTCCTTCAAGACCCTCATCTCCAGGTCCATCAAGACCAACTAGAAATAGACGACCAGTTAATCGACCAGATAATGTCTATGGAGATAAAGATCCAGTTGAAATCGAAAAAATTGATAGAAGAACAAAATTAAATCGTTTCACGATTAATAAATTGTTATTATGTGCAATTCCTATCAATGAAACAGCAAATACAGCTGTACCTGAACATCATCATGAAATAATTTCGCTTACCAATCAGTGAACAAAAAGATTGGATAAATGCCGAAAAGAAAGAATGGGATATGCTCATCAAAAGAGGCATAATAATAAATCTACAACATCTCCCTGAAGGTCGAAAGGCCATAGGTTGCAGATGGGTTTATGTCCAAAAAGACAATGGACGTAAAAAGGCTCATCTAGTTGCCCAGGGTTTTTCCCAAATAGATGGCATTGATTACGATGAAATATTCTCACCAGTTGTAAGATATGAGACATGTCGTCTCATACTTGCACTTGCAGCACTAGAAAAACTATATGTATCATTTCTAGATGTGACTGCTGCATTCCTATATGGAAAACTGGACAAAGAAATATATATGAAACAACCACCAGGTTTTATAAATAAAGATAAAAAGACATGGTATATAAATTATATCGTGCACTTTATGGATTAAAACAAGCTTCATTAGCTTGGTGGAAATCATTAGACAAAATCAATGGAAAAAATGGGCTTTATACGAATACATTCGGATGCGGGTGTATTTGTTTTTAAACAAGGAATCCGACATTGTCATAGCAATAATCTATGTTGATGACTCAATGTTCTTGGATCTAACAAAATCATAACATTGCGTAAAAAGCAAGAATTTATGAATAGATGGGAATCTAGAGATTTAGGAGATCTCATTGATGGTCAAACAAAAAACTTTTTATCATTCCAAATAAAGAAACAAGGAGATAAAATTACCATTGATCAAAAACCCTATTTGCATAAAGTAATCCAGAGATTAGGAATGAGTGATGCTACACATATAAACACTCCACTTCCAACTGGATATGAACCAATGACAAATGATCAACCACTAGATCATAAGATTAGATCACAATATCAATCAGTCATTGGATCATTACTATATTTAATGATCGGAACAAGACCAGACATATGTTTTGCTGTGATAAAAATGTCTCAATTTTCAGCAAATCCATTGTCAGATCAGTTAAAACATGCAATAGGAATGGCTAGATATCTAGCAAAAACTGCAGATCTCTTCATTAAATACGACGGATCATTAAGATCTGGCCTAATGAGCTATACTGACTCAGATTTGGCTTCAGATAAAAATGATCGACATTCCACATCCGGATTCTTTACTCTTTTATCAGGAGGAGTAGTATCTTGGACGTCAAGAAAACAGAAAACAGTAGCACTATCATCAACAGAGGCTGAATACATGGCCTTATCTGACTGTGCTAGAGAAAATAAATGGATTAGATCAATACTAAGTGAAATCCATTTTCCTATAACAATTGCACCTATCTATGGCGATAATATGGGATCTCTATTCATATCATTTTATATGAAAACTCATAAAAAAGAAAGAGATAGAATTACGATTCATTCCAGGATCTGAAAATCCTGCTGATATTCTAACTAAAAATCTTGGTCGAATATTATTTGAAAAATTACACCAATGTTAGGTTTATCAGAATCATTAAATTGATTACTGATGGCCCTGGAGTAGGGCCTTAAACTGCTTCATTTTACTGCGATAAAGAGACCAGCCTATCACTGTAGAGATTACTCCAGTTGATAAAGAACGTTGAACAACTTTATCATTATGGGTAAAAATAGGAAACCCCACAGTAAAAAACAACAACCTATTCTAACAATTGGAGGACACTCCAATGTTGGACATGAATGCGAGCGGTCGTCTCGCTGTCATTTTGAGGAACCCCCACCTCCACCACCTAAAAAACCACAGCCTCAAATCACATATACTCCGGCTGTTGATATATGGATGGACCAAGCCCTTCAAGGACAAGATCCTTGGAAATTTCCTCCCAAAGCTTTTTGGGCTTGGCAACTAAAGGAAAGGTGGAGATGTGAGGGAATCTCTGGCCATATTTCTTTCGAAGATTTTTGAAAGAATATATGCACCTCTTCTTGCAGGCCTGTGAGAAGATCTTTACTAATCAGTACATGACTGTACAGATTATGGGGGGGTTGAACGATCTTCACCCCAAATACCCCTAAGTATAGCCTTCAACATGGCTATCACCGGATTGACCCTTAGAGGGTATTTCTTTTCTTTTATTTCTTTTATTTACGTATATTAGATTACAAGTCCATTACACAAATATGTACATACACTAAAAGTGTATATAAGACCTGTAGATATCCAATATACATTCAGTTGCTCTTTCTTGCCTACCAGCATGTGAGTATCTCCTCTCTATGAGAGTAAAGACCTGGAGAGGTCTCTGGTCACTGTCAGAGACAGTGATACAATACTCAAAACACCTGAAGAGGTGTCTGGTCACTGTCTATGACAGTGATACAATACTCTTGTCATCACAGATGTATGACTCTATGTCTAACGGACATATGAGCTCATTGTTCATGACAGTGACGACCACTGAGATAAACTATGTCTGATGGACATATGATTGCTGCTCAACACAGAGTCATCAATAATCTTTTGAATGTGCTTTTTGACCTCTTCATGCAATGGACCCATGTTTAACCAGTACTTTACACTGCCCCACATAGTCCCATGGGACTCCTGGGACTTCCCGGGACTTACCAGGACTTTACCAGGACTCCTGGCTCAGTCCTGCATTTTAAATGGGACACTACCAGGACTCCTGGCTCAGTCCTGGTGCAGTCCTGGTCATGTCAACCAGGGAAGATATTCAATAATTTACATCCCTACCATACAAATAACAGTAAACAGCCATATTACACTGCCCCACCATGCAAATAACAGCAAATATTGCCATTGTCCTGGCCTAGTCCTCGTCAACTAACCTGTATATCAGTACTTTACACTATACTACCATACAAATAACAATAAATACACAATATATAAGCACATTACACTGTCCCATCAGACAAATAGTAGTCAACTAACCACTCCTACATTTTCCCACAGTCAGAATAGCTTCCTGTGCATATTCTCACTCTTCCTTCATTTCCCACAGAATGACCACTTTCTTTATAAGTTCCCACACTATACTAAACTTTCCCACGGCCAATTTAACCCCACAAACCAACTTTTTGTATGAATTCCCACACTGGACTTAATTTTCCCATGGTCAAATTAACTTCCTACACTGAACCAACTTCTCACCCCATTTTCATTAACAGACATGCAACTTCAAACACAGGAAAAATGACAGTTCTGGGTTCCTGTCTCATTCATCATTTGTTACTTATGTCCATTTGAATTTCCAACACAAATAATAAAGGTCTTCACAATTGCCATACCAGCCGTCTGGTGATCATGGCTTGAGTTCTGTGTTCCCATCTCATTTGTCAATTGTTACTAATGGCCATTTGACAGTTGACATCCAATCTCCAACAGAGAAAAAAGAAAAGGTCTTCACAATTGCCTTACCAGCCATCTGGTGATCATGGTTTGAGTTTTGGGTTCCCATATCATTTGTCAATTGTTACTTACATCCTTGACAGTTGACATCCAATTTCCAACACAGAAAAAAATAAAAGGTCTTCACAATTGCCTTACCAGCCATCTGGTGATCATGGTTTGAGTTCTGGGTCCCCATTTATCAGGCAATTTACTTATGTCCATCTGACAGTTAACTAATTCAAATAACAATCAACTAGCCTACACATTGGTATGGATTTACTACACTATTCAAATAACAGTAATGTAAGCTATATATCTGGTTCATCATTTTCTTCATCATCTGTTTCCTCATCTTCCCCCTCATCATCTTGTTCCTTTTTTGCCTTTGATGCCTGTTGCTGGAGTACATGTTTTGTATGGTAAAAGATCATGGAATGCAGGAACCAGTCAAAGTTCCCAGCAGTCATCCTTCTCAGATTTTGTTCAAAGCCACCTAACCATGCATTCAGTTGCTCACAAGAATGCACATTTATAGTACAACTCTCCTTCATCATTTCTGTCTGCCATGACCAGATTAGGTGTGTTACAGTTTTTTCAGTTTCCCTTCATCATCATTCACACTCCTGACTCAGCAGACCATTTACTTTATCATCATTACTCATATGACTGTGCATAGTACAGCCTGGACATTTATCTCCTTCTATAGCTTCCTTCATATTCCCTTTCCAAGGTAGCTATTATACACTTTCTGTTTACAATTCCTTTGTTCCCCAAATGTATATAAACCCATATCATGTATTGTAGTTCTCTAGTTCCAACTTAGACAAGTATTGCTCTCAACCTTGCTTGATCTCAATGCTCTCCTCTTCCTCATCACCTTCAGGACCTTTTTCATCATTTAACTTAGGATCCAGAACCTTTCTGGGAGTGGACTGAAACTCTGCTTGTTGCTGTTGACCTTAGAACAAACCATGATGAGGGCATTGTCTGTAACAAGGTGCAGATCCATTTTGTTACGACTTTACGATTTTCTGACGGTTTTCCATGTTTTTATCTATTTTCTCTGGGGCCCATTGGATGCATAGGTATACAAGACTCGTAGGCGCCAACCCCTATGTCAAGGCGCCCGTCGGTTAAGTCAGCGGTTAGTCAGCCAGGGGCTGTGCCGATAACAAGACAATAAGGACTGGATGGGGACACGGGCATCGCGGGAAGGCATAGATAGTCACCATGGTTCCGTTGCTGCACGCGCATAGCCCTAGGGGCATGAGGCTGCTGCGCACAGACCATGGTTGGGGTATATAAGGTGGTGCGTTGTAGGTAGGAGTCTCTAAGACTCTAGATAGTTTGCTCTCACCCAGCATACTCGTCTACTGTGTCTACTAGCTTCGTCTCAAATCTATTTCGTCTCAGGAAGCTTGTGGTTGTGTGGGATTAGTCCTAACACATTTAAAGGAGCAGGATTGTGCCAAGTTTGGCATAATTCATCATCAACACAGTAATTAATATAGTGGTATGAGTCCACTATAAACCTTGTTGCCTTCCATTCCTCCTATCTCCCATTAGGCAACTATGTAGCACCATACACACCTTGTCAATGCAAACATAGTCAGGCCTGGACTCTAATGTGGGTTAAAGAATTTCATAATATTTTTGGGGGACTCAGATTTTGGAAACTTGTTCCATGCAATGACAACTCCACAAGGAGCACAAATAGTTTCAATACATGGTCAGAGTGGCTTCCTGTACATATTCCCACTCTTCCTTCATTTCCCACAGAATGACCACTTTGTGTATGAGTTCCCACACTATACTAAAATTTCCCAGGGCCAGGCCAACTTCAAGTATAAATTCCCACACTAGACCCAATTTTCCCACAGTCAAAGAGTCTCCCCAGACTTCAGATAGTTTATCTCTCCCCAATTCTATCTCGTTCTCATCTCCTTTCTACTCTCTGGCCAGCAATGAAGCCTGTGGGCCCCCTAGGGGGATATAGGGCTGTGGTTGTGGGGCATGAGCTCATAACAAGGTGGTAGGATGAGCATTGGGTGTCCTGGGGCAAGGCTGATGGTGGAAAAGTGCATGATGGTGGTGAGGTGTGTGGTGTGTTGTGAGTGATCATTGCTGACTAATTGATCAGGTGATTAGTCTCACCCAGTCTTAGCCAAGGTAGCATGAAAGTGAATTTTTATTTTCATTTTATTTAAATAATGTACTATCAATTGGATTTATATTAATACATTTATTAACTGTGGGACAATGAGGTAGGGTACAGGGAGAGGGTGACAGGGTGAGAGGCAACAGGCAACAGGGCAACAGGGTGAGGGCGAGAGGTGACAGGGCAACAGAGCAAGAGGCAACAGGGCAACAGAGCAAGAGGCAGGAGGGCAAGAGGGTGACAGCAAGAGGGCAAGAGGGCAACAGGCAAGAGGGCAGCAGGGCAACAGGTGACTGGAGACAGGTGAGAGGCAACTGGGCGACTGGGTGAGGGCAACAGGCAACAGGCAACTGGGCGAGGGTGGCAAGAGGGGTGGCTGGCGACAGGCAACTGGGCAACAGGTGAGAGGGCAATTGGGCAACTGGTGAGGCGAACGGGCGAGAATGGGCGCAAGGCGAGAGGCGGTAAATGGGCGAACGGGCGAGAGGGTGAGGTGACAGGCGAAGGCGAGAGGTGAGAACGAGCGCAAGGCGAGAGGGCGGTAAACGGGCAAACAGGCGAGAGGGCGAGGGCGACAGGCTGGCGACGGCAAGAGGCGAACGGGCGAGAATGGCACAAGGTGAGAGGGCGACAGGCGAGAGGGCAAACAGGCGAGAACGGGCGCGAGTGAGAGGGTGACAGGCGAGAGGGTGAACGGCGAGAACAGGCGTGAGGCGAGAGGCGAGGGCGACAGGCTGGTGACAGGTGAGAGGGCGGTAAAAGGGCGAGAGGGCGGTAAACGGGCAAACGGGGCGAGGCAAGGGGTGAGAAATGGGCAAACGGGTGGACAGGCGAGAGGCGAGAGGGCGGGAAATGGGCAAGAAACAGGTGAGAGGGCGAGTGGGCGAGTGGGCAAGAAACGAGCAAGAGGGCGAAGAGGCAAGAAATGAGCAAGAGGGCAAGAGGGCAAGAAACGAGCAAGAGGGCAAGAGGGCAAGAAACAAGCGAGAGGGCGAGAGGGCGAGAACGGGCGAGAGGCAACAGGGTGACAGGGGGAATGGGCAAACGGGCAAGAGGCGAGAGGGGAAGTTTGTCGTGGGCGTGGTAGAGTCTGAGTGGTGAGTGGATGGGGTTCATCATGGGCGTGGTTGTCGGGGAGCGGTGGTAGGTGCTTTGGTGTGAGGTGGTGGCGATGGGTGGTGGCGGCAGTGGTGCATTGGGCAGGTGACAAGTCACGTGTCACACGTCACATTGAATCAACGGCGCGTCGCATTTGACCGTTCACGTGACTGAATAGCCCAGCATATATAGCTGGGCTTGTTCAGTGACGGGACTCCCCAGGAATCCCGGGAATGCCCAGGACATGGCCAGGACTCCGTGTAGAGTCCTGGACAGGTCCTGGGGATTTTTCGCAGCAAAAATGGGTTTTGCCAGCCACCAGCCAGTCCCGGGAGTCCAGTGGGACTATGTGGGGCACTCTGTTTAACATGTTGAGGTCCTCAGTTCCTGGTCCTCTAACTTGCTTCATATATGGATGGCTTATTGCTTGAGCATAAAGTGTCAGAACTGCAAGCTCAGTTAAGGTAGGAATATCATCCAAAGCAGCTTTCAGATTTGACTCCATGTGATTGAGAGTTTGTTTTGTTTTGGTAAGTCAAACAGTTTCTATAAGATTCTGGTAGTCTGATCAATATACCAGAAGTTCTGCAGCAGCCTTACTAAAGGAATGATACCATGTATTTGAGGTATCTGGGAACTGCACCCATTTTCCAGTGATGGGTTCAAAGTGTCTTTTGTGTAAATCCTGATGTCCCTTCTTATCATCTTTGTTGCTAAAAATATGTCCAGCAATGCTAGCTGCTTTTACACCACCACATGTTGTAACATCCATTGCTTGGCATTCAACAGGATTTTGAACATCCTCTGTTGCCATATTATTCAGAACAGCAGCATTGTCTCTATTTGCCAAACAAACTGGGCTTGTCTCCCCATTCTCAGACCACCATAACATCATAGCTTTATTTCCACCTTTAACACTGTTGAGATCCTTGTGCATTGAGCACCCAGCCCAGACAAATAGATCCAGATCCTGCTTCTTGGCCTCAGACAATGCTTCATATACTTCTTCACCAAGGGTACAAGCCAAATCACTCATCATGTCACCGTTTAACTCCTGCTTCTCTTCCTCACTAAGTGCATTCCATGCATCTGACCCACCAGCATTGTCCACTTTCTTCATATTCTCAGCAAAGTGGTCCTTCATTTTGTCAAAGGACATGGTTTGGATGTCCAAACCTGAATGGCAATTTCTTGCAATGTGACCAATTCTTCCACATTTGAAGCAGTGCATTGGTGGGTGCTGTGTTCAATTAACATCCATGGCATTTGGATCTGTGGATCTTGATCCAGTGGTATTATTTCCTGCAGAGGGCCCAGCTCCTGATTGTGTTACAATCATGCCTCAAGTATGCTTATGTAAAACCCCTATCCCTATGCAGTACATTTTTCTCATCATTATGCTCTTCTTACTTCGTTGAATATGCCAGAGTCCCTTTTATCACATGCCTATCACCTTTATCACATGTTACATTCTTTTAACACATGTCAACATTCATTATCAAATGCTTACCTTTATTATCACATGCCTATGCATTTGTTAGGATCGCAATCCTAGCCCTCAATTTTGGTTTTGCCTTACAGTCATCTGAGATGACTTGTATACACATTATAACAGGCCTGGGGCCTTATGGGATACTATGGGACACCAACGGTTGAGTCAGTGCATGGGAGCGCTCACCAGAGGCAAGACAATGGTTGGAGAAACCATCCAATACTATATACGGAAGGACAGCCAGACTAGGAAGGTGGATCGCCACCTTGATGGCATCACACTCAGCATCAGTGCATCAGGAGGATCAGCGCATCAAGCCATCACGCATCAGACAAAGGCGCAAGACAGCGCGCATGTCTATAAAGGATTGCGATGGGAATGCACAATGCCTCAAGGCATTGCTCCTTATGGTCAGGGTCTAGAGCAGTCCAGAAGAGGTCTATGAGTGGAGTCAGAGCAGCCGCACCCATATGCGCTCATATGCGCAGCAACTGCGGCAGCGCCCAAGCACATGCTCACCAAGAACAATAGGAGTGAGTCAGGCTGAGGGAGTGCCGGTGGGTCTGGGAGTCGCAAGGGGTCCTCATAGAGTAGTATATAAGTAGGTACAATGTAGCTGGAGTCTCCCCAGACTTCAGATAGTTTACCTCTACCCCAATCTATCTCATTCTCGTCTCCTTTCTATCCTCTGGCCAGCGACGAGGCCTGTGGGCCCCCTAGGGGGGATTGTAGGGTTGTGCTTAGGGGCGTGAGCTCATAACAGCATTCCTGTAATGTATATAAACCTTGCAATCCATAGACTGGACCTCCAGTCTAGTTTTAACAGTCAAACTGTTTGACTGAACTGTTAGCTTGTCTAAGCACACTCTCACTCTCCAGTCTTACACTCATGTAGTAGCTTGGCTGTTCCTTGTGAAGGCCTTGCTCTCATTGCCCTTGAGGTTGATGATTTAAACATGTTATAGGTGTAACAATAAAACTAGACTCCTCTCCACTTTCCACCAGCTTTCTAGCTCGCACCACCTGCCCACCTTCGTCACCATTCCATCACAAACACCACAGCACCCACCTACCGCTTCTGAAGTCGATCCAGCTACTGGAAAGTGAATTCTATATGGACATTTTATTGAATACCAACTGATCAGACGATCTTGGGTATACACCAATCACCAAGGATTCTTTACCAAGAATGTCCCAGACAACAAATTCTACACACCCCAGCATGCAGGTAGACCACCAAATGGAGCAGTAGCATTCAAAGGAGAATTCTACAAAAGTTATAGCATTGTAGAGTTTAATTACAGGGAACAGTGTTGTAAATACCAAATTACAGATACTCTATGACGAAGAGTAGATGAACAAGATTTTGAAGGCTTATACAGCATAGGAGATCCAGAGGAAGAAATCCCAGTCAACATTTTAGCAGATTGGATAGCAGAGAATCATCCAGAACAATCTGATACACAGCATACTCCTATCCCATCATCATTACATCACATCCTCCACTAGAGCTCGGATCGCATAGGCAAAAGGAAGAAGAATCTTCAGGAGAGTCAGAGAAGAAAGAGAAGGATACACAAGTGAATGATCTGCAGGAGAAAGCGAACATCAACTTGAATATTTCGACGTAGCAACCAATCCTTTATCCTTAGAACTAGCCCAACTTGATATCAGCGCACCAGTACCAGAGCTTCACATCCCAGAAGCGCCCAAAGCAGAAGAAACAAAATCCCTTCTAGGCAATGAACACCTACCCTCCACCACCTCAACCATCGATAAATCCACCTACAAATATGGCAAAATGCAGCAAAAGACAAAACTCGTCAAGATTGATCCTCCAGAATACTTCACCGGAAACAATCCCAATTACGCAATTTTCTTGCCTAAAGCAATCTATATTTCTGACATTATAAATATACATATGAAGACAGTCCTAAAGACAAAATCCGCTTGCTGTTAACTCACATGAATGGCTTAGCAGCTGAATGGTGAAACAATAAGTGGAGGAATTTGACAAAACTCCAGCTCAATGGATAGACTATGACGGATTCATTAAAATGTCAATTTATCCATGCACATCACTTCTTGACCTTTTACCACCACCATCTCACCGTTTTCCACGGTCTGGTAGTGGTACTTGGGTGTTCATTGTCTGCGCTAGACGACCTAGTAGTGAGCCCTTCCCGTTTCCTTTCTGCGCCTTGAGCTTGCTTGGCATTTGCTTCTTCCTATTCCTGCTTCTAGCAATTTTTCCTTTCCCCCCCCCTTTTTGACTAGCATGTTTCCTTGGTCATGGAGCGCCGCCTCCCCCTCCTCTTCCTCCCCTGCCTGCAATGCTTCCTCCACTGATCAACGCTCCACTGGCATCTGCCAGTTCCTGTCTGCCATGAAGTTCTCCCTCTCCGACATGGGTACTTCTTCGAACCCCTCTTCTCACAGGACAAAATCCTGCGCAGCCCCCTCTTGGACAGGCCTGTGCCTAAACTTGCATCCATAGCTCTTGCACATCTTATGTCTCCGTGCACGATATGCCTTCATGCTCATCCCAGTGTACACGTCCACCTTTGCAGACGCCCAAAAGCACAGGGCGCGTCCCCTCTCAGGTACAGAAACCAGTCCATCATCCATATGTCCCAGAGACAGGACTTTGGCCTCGGAGTCTCCACCACCACCTGGACAAGTTGGTCCAGGATGTTCTCATCCCTGCATCCCAAGAGTTGTTTGATGACCTGGCCATGCGTTGTCTTTTGAAACAGTTTATAGGTCCAGTCACGCAAATGAGATACAACGACATGAAGGAGGCACTTCAAGCCACCCCCTTGGACCCCTGCTCAGTGTGCGGTCACTTCCGCTGATGAGCGGTGTCCCGCTGTGACTGTGTAGCGACCTCGTCACGTATATGCGTCATGCTATGCGAGAGTAGTCCTACCGTCATTGGGATTATACACATGCACTGACCCCGACACTAATTATCTGATACCGCGCAGATCCGCAGGCCTCGCATATCGCAAACGCACACAAACCCGCAGCGTAAGCCGCATGACAGTCGCAGTATAATCCGCACCCTTCCGCATTGCCAGCGGCGCCGTCGCGCTTGACAACTACCGCGCGCACATCCGATTATCCGAAAGCCTGCACTAGCTAACGGACGTTCCGCATCGGGAGTTTACCGCTAACATACTTCTACACTGCTTAAGCAGCTGTGTAGATGGGGGGGAGTTGTGAGACCGTGGAAGATTCCCGACACCTCTTTTCGAGTGGGCATGAATTCGACGTGTGCGCATGTGATGGCGTGTGGCATTGGGTGATTAGATGAACGTGGCAGCAAGGCCGAGAGAGAGGGAGAGCCCAACAAGGGGAAAACGAGAGTAAAACCGGCCAATTACGAGGAGGGAGGGAGAATAGTGTATATTGCTTGTGACTACTGTGACATGTAACTATAAACCAAGTATGACTAAGCTACTCCAATTTAGGCAGAGCCCCTGTCCACTGGTGTACAGAGCTCAAGCTCATCATCCCATCTAACTTTGAAATCTGACCATCCCTGGTCAGCTACTGAAAGCAATGGTGAAGACGAAGCCGAATAAACCGAGCGCAGAGGTGGCGGCGTGGCGAGAGTGCCGTCTGGGCGCGTGAACGGGTCGTCGAAAGCGGCTGAACGAGGCGCGGCGGCGAACGAAGTGGGCGGTGGGGATGCGTTGGGCGTACGACGGTCGATACGGAACGGTTGGCGAACGATACATGGCCGGGGGGACTTGCTGGGCGTACGACGGATGTGGTTGTCGCTACGAGACGCGTCTCGGCTGGCCATGGAGGGCCGTCGTTTGATTGACGGACGGCGGGGCGCTACGGTCTTTGCTACGACGGGCGGCGTGGACGTGGGCTGACGGCGTGGGCTGTCTCGGCGACGTGGCTGTCGTTTGGTTGACGGACGACTTTGGGGAGTCGCTTGGCGTTTGGGAACGGCGAGGCCTTGAGTGACGGCGGGTCGGTTGTTGATTGACGGTGACAGCGGCGGCGCGTAGTCGCAGGCGGTTCGACGAAGGCGTACGCGGTGACGTGGCAGTCGATGGGTGTCGTCGTCGGCTGAGGGGTCCTAGTACTCTGTAGTCGATGTCTTGAATACTTGCGGGCGATGGCGGGTCGTAACGAATGAACTGGGGTGCTGACAAGCTGTGGGGGGCGAAACGAGGGCGGTATGTGTAACGAGGGCGCGTCGAGCGCTACGCGAGCTGAACGGTCTTGCGAGGGAGCTACTTGGGCTGACGGCGAGACGTCGCACTTGAAACGGTTGGCCGATTACGCGAGTCGGGGCTTGTAGAGGCGGTAGACGAGGGTGGCGACGGACTGGACTAGGGCATCGGCTGCCGCTGAGATGTGGTAAACTGGGCGCGGCGGGACTTGCTTGCGATACTAAAACTTCATACGAACTTGCTAACTGCTGGAGGGGGGTTGCGCAGACTTTACGAAGGGCGGCTGGCCGGAAAACTGGTGGCAGGTGTCGACAACGAGGCTTTCCGTGGGCTACGAGGGAAGACAGGCGGTGGGCGGCGAAACGAATGGCGTGCGTGCGTCAAGATGGGAAGTTGGATGCAAATGTCGGCTGGCGGGTGTCAACGTCGGCAGGTGGGCGCGTTACGCAGGGAAATGGGCGCTCGTTGAGGAAAATGGCGTGGTAGTCGTGGCGAGAGAGTCCTTGGCTGTGGGGTTTTTCATAACGAACGAACCGGGGTGCTGTGGTGGTGTCGGAGAACGCGCGTCGTATAAGTAACAGAGGGTGTTCGTCAGCTGATAAGTGAGGTTGGCGTCGTATTGCGTTGATTAGATCCGTTGGCTAACAGTTTACGTTCGATTGACAAGGTGCAGCCGGCGGAACGGTCGTTTTGCGAGGGTACTGAACTTGGGCGAACGGCCGCTGAGATGTCGTGAACTGGGCGCGGTGAAACTTTGATGAAAAGGGTATCTTGCGCAGACTGAAGAAAGGCGGCTATCCGCCCGCGGCGGCGAATAGACGCTGAGATGTCAACTAGTGGGCGCGGTGCATGACACTTTAAACGCGATTGCGCAGACTTCACGAAGGGCGGCTGTCCAAAAGCAGGAACAGATGTCGTAAACGAGGTGGGTCCGAAGGCTACAGGATGTCGGAAAGGCGGTAGACCGGAAGGGCGAGCAAACGAATGTGCAGAGACGTCGAGCATGGGTACAGCTGCTGAAACCGGGCGCGTTACACGAAATGTGGGCGCTCATTGGGGAATTGGTCGTAGGGGTCGTGAACGAGTGAATAAAGTCGGTTTCGCAGGTCGGGGGCGGCTAGAAGGCGGGCGTCGGGCGACGAGCATGGTGGTGGGCGCGAACGTCGGAAAGTGGGCTCGTCACGCAATGTGACGGGCGCTCGCAGTTAAACTAGTCCGAGGGGGTCGTAAACGAGTGTGGGCGTGCGTCAGGGAGCTGTGGGCATCACAAACGAAGCAACACGAGGCTGGGGTGAGGCTCGTCGAGGTGAGCTTGTCGAAGGGAGGTGCCGGCGGTTGTCTTCACAGAGCCTCACTGGGGCAGCCAATATAACATACTTCTACACTGCTTAAGCAGCTGTGTAGATGGGGGGAGTTGTGAGACCGTGGAAGATTCCCGACACCTCTTTTCGAGTGGGCATGAATTCGACGTGTGCGCATGTGATGGCGTGTGGCATTGGGTGATTAGATGAACGTGGCAGCAAGGCCGAGAGAGAGAGCCCAACAAGGGGAAAACGAGAGTAAAACCGGCCAATTACGAGGAGGGAGGGAGAATAGTGTATATTGCTTGTGACTACTGTGACATGTAACTATAAACCAAGTATGACTAAGCTACTCCAATTTAGGCAGAGCCCCTGTCCACTGGTGTACAGAGCTCAAGCTCATCACCGCCGCACGCGACAATCTGCACTGCCACTTCCATAATAGGCAGGTCCGCCTTCCGAGTACCGTGAGCGAGAGCCGCTAGCCGCATCCGTATACGATCGACGGCAAAAGCTATTTAGCCAACGAAATCTTCACGGACTATTGCGTCGATCACCGAGTACAACCGGACGGCTACATCAAGCGAAAAGGGTCGCATTCCGGCAACAGGTTCACGGTCATAGTGAATACCCTAGCGCTTAGCAATTGGACGCCGGAGGTCGATCAACGGCCATCGCACACCTATTCGAGACGCCCTTAGGGACAGCGCCAATACGGTCAGGGTTCCACTACGGAGTTGCACATCGGAGGAAAATGCTATGAAAATACTCATATACTAAGCCACATCGGACGACGCCTTTCAAAAGCACGGATTGGGACAGCAAGGAGCCGTGTGTACACAGGGAAAGTTTCAGAGTTTCAGAGTTCACTTGCATTGGTAGTATAGTAAAATGTATATAAACCATAAAGTCTCGTAGTAGAAAATCAGCATATCCCATCCATTCAAGTTTCCTCTTTGCGTTCGCTTCGCCTTCGGCCTCTCATTCACTTGCGAGTTTCCTCTCTGCGTCATTACAGTCGTTGTCAAGCCCGCTTTGCGGAAAGACTTTGGCTGCTCGTCGTTATTATCAGCGTCCGACGTTTGCTATCCGCCCGCGCTATCCGCCCCCGATGTCTTCTGTTCGCACCACCGGCCTTCGCTTTACCACTTCCGCTTTCCCGCAAAACGGTTATCACACGTGACCGCCGCCGTTATTGAGTAGCCGCACTTTCCTTTTGCATCATTTCGCGTAATCCGAATGTGTTGTTGATTGGTCCGCTCGCTTACGCTCACATACGTTCGCATTTGTCCGCTTATGTTCGCATTCGTCCGCATTTGCTCGCATTCTACATTCGCGCAGCGTGCTTCCGGAACTGGCATTGACGGGAAAACTTTACCTCACTCACAAACACCCCTGTCTTTCCTGTCGCTTTGATAGGTTGGAGCTTATTACCACTTCCTCTCTAAAGACTGCACCCACATAGGGCACTGCTCCCTCTGCAGTCACATGCACGGCCACAACGGCTGCACACACAAATTTGTTGAAGCCATCCAGGACCCGGCTCGTTTCACTTCCCGAGTTGCTGCTCAGATGGTTGTTAGAGCCATCAAGCAAGAGCTCCTCCATTGCCTCCCTCCAGATGATGACGAGTCCAACATGGGCAATTACAACATGCGGGCAGATGCTGGAAATGATCCACTCCCCATTGCCCAGCCAGCACCTTGCCGCCCTCCCAGCTCCCCACCTGCTGGGAACCTGGCAGCAGAGAAAACGCCTTGGGGTCTGGCTAGGGGCCCCTCACAAGCTGTTCCCTCCTTGGTCTCGCCCACCCTGTACTCAAATTCTCGCCCACTGGCACCCGTCAGCACCCCATCAGCACCTCTGCCCGCCTTCTTAGCATCCCTGCCCTGGGACCCACCCTCCTGCTGCACCTGGCTTCAGCTGTGGACACCTCTCCCCTTCCTCGTGGTACCAGAGAAGTTCCACAGCAAGCTACAACTTTTCCACAATTGCTGCTTATGGGTTGTCACCGAGGACGACACCAAAATAGCCAAGTCCACCAGCATGGTGGCCACTTTTAACGCCACTTTTACAAAGCACCCATCAATGCTGCCCACAATCGATACGCTGTGCTTGCAGACCCAACACCACAGCAGGCCCTATCCCCACCCCACCAGGCCCCCACTGTAGGGCTGGCCTTAGACCTCCAGGCACCGACCTTCCTTCATATGGTCCCCTCGAATTATGACACGGCCTTGGCATGGTTGGCTGCTCATCAAAACCAGTCCCTGGAGGGTCTGACACCCATCCAAATATCTCACTTCAACGGCATTGTACCACGCTGTCTCGATGAAGTCGCTAAGCACCCTGCCTCAACCAAGAAGGACAAGGCTGCAAAATTGTCATTGACTTCCGCAGCCGACAGGTCCTTGGCAGTCATCACTGCCACCACCACCACCAAACCCAATGCTGCCATGGACACGGGCACAGATGTGCAAGGCCCCGCTCCAGCCAACACTGCACAAGGCCTGTGGAGTCAGTACATGCTCCCCACTGACCGCGCCTTCCACTGAGCAGGGCATGGGACTCCCCCCCACCCCCTGGCCCCGGCCTCCACACAGCCTTCCCCCGAAGAACTAGCAGACGCATGGAGTGAGAGTGCACAATGCCTCATGGCAAAAATTTCAGCTGCTTTCGTCCCTGCTGAGGGAGGGTGGTTTATTGCAGACAAGGATTGCAAGGAACTTGACATTGCCTTTTTTGACCCAGCAGTCACACATCTACGGAAAGGCTTCCTCAACCCTCTCCCATTCTCAGTCTGGAAATCTGTTGCCCACAAGACACTGGAGCTGATCCAAACATTCGGGGCTGCTTTCCACAACGTGCCAAAATTGGCTCCCCTTGCCACCAGACTTATGCTTCTTGCTTTAGAGAACCTGTTGGATGCCAACCGGGCACGTTTCCTGGTCAATCAGTTACACAATATTGCTGCCCCTTCGAGGCCACCCAACACCGGCATGAATATGAATCGCCTTACTCTGGCCAAGGGCCCTAAACTACTGACAGGCCCACCACCTATCACCACACTGCCAACCCATCCACGCTCCCTGGCCCAGAAGACTGCAAAAGGGAGGCCTACCTCTACCTCTGCCTCAGCCCTGATATCCACTGACACGGTCTGCCAGACCATGGACCTGGCTTCGGTCATTTCCTCCAACAGTGGCATCAACATGACAGATGCCATTGACGCCGCCTTCCAGGCCCTGTCCAAGGCCCCAATCCCCAGTCCTGGCACCAACGCCAACACCCCTCGCTCTTTCGCCGCCGCTGCGGCCGCATCTGCTCCAGACCTCGCTGCTCCCCTGCCTCAAGGTCCCATCCCTCGCCTCCAGCACAGAGGGCCAGTGGCAGGATGGCCGTTGAGAGAAATGCACCTCACGCGGCACCTGCCCTAATGTTTTTGTCTACCGCCACCCGACCTCTGTCCTGGTCGAACTCCAGCCCCCTCCCACTGAAATGCAGGACACTCTGCACAGATTCCTCCTAGGACAACAGGACTTTGAAGCCGCCTTCCACGGTGACTTCCCGAATGAAGTCCTCGGCGTCCAGTGGGCACAACGTGACAATATTGTCACAGTTTGCTGGGGCGCCATCTCAGAGCACCAAAGACGCGTCCTCCTCCATGCCCACGCCACTTTGGTTTGTGCGGACACAGACATGCAACATGTCATGAACCGTCCCACCATGTCTTGCCTGAAGTTTTGCTCTGTGCCAACCCAGCTGACTCTACACCCAGAAGACATTCTGGACGACCTGAGAGCCCACTCTGCATGGGCGAATGTACAATTCTTTGGCCTCCCGAGATGGATCAAGGCCCATGCGCTACCCGAACTCGGCGCCTCTGGCACCATCCTTGTCGAGATTCAAGATTTCAAGTCCGGCACCAACGCCGATGTTCTCAAGGGAACTATTGTCACCATCCATGGTCAACACATCAAGTGCATGAAGTGGATGTTTAAAGACCCACTACCCCAATGCACTACCTGCTGCCAATGGGGCCACCCCTCTGTTGTCTGCAAAGCAAACTCGGACACCTGCTCCAAATGTGCGGGACCTCACCCCTCGGCACAACATCAACAGTATTGCAGACCGTGCAACACAGGCGCTGGTGTTTGCCAAATACACATTTGTGTGAATTGTGTAGGCACGAAGAGCCCTTATCATCGGGCTACAGACAAGAGTTGCCCGTTTTTCTTAGCCCAGAAAAATGGCAACAAAATACGCACACTCTACAATGCCATGGCGGCCAAGCAGAAAAATGGCCAACTCTATATGGAAATACAATCCCTTCAGAAATGTCAAAACAAGGACCTGATGAACCCAGCCCCTACAGGGCCTCACTGCGTCATGCTCCTCATTCCCCCGCCCCCACCGCTTGAGCCCACCTCATGGCACATCGACAACGTCCTTGAAGAGGAAGACCTCGCCCACGCTTTGGACTTGTACGGAGACAGCGACCCAGCTGATAACTCTTACACAACATGATCGGATTTGCTCATACATTACACTTCCTATTTATTAATGTCCAACACTCTTTTCAGATGCTCTCTGCCTTACTTGACAAACTCCAAACAGATGTTGACATTATTTTTGTCCAAGAATCTCCGGTCCGTGATTTACGATGGGTAACATCAAGTTCTTGCCCCGACGGCGACCTACTACATGGCGGACCTGCTCACCCAGCGTGGATTGCCATCAAGGGCTTCCGCGACATCCACCCCAACTCCCAAGTGGCAGTATATCTTCATTGCACGCGGGTCGACGCAGGTTGACGTGGTGTACCACTTGTCGGTCAATACCCTACTTTTTCAGGATCCCAACATCATATACTTCTCTCTTACTCAGCCCTCCGACAGCTTGTTACATTCCTTTATTAACATCTACAGGAACCCTGCAACATGGCGCTCACTGGACGCATTACTCACACATTTAGATCACATTCTGGACTTAGCCATCCTCCAAGGCGACTTCAACCTCCACTCCTTGGCCTGGGATGCTTCGGTCACAAGGGACAACAACAAGGCTGGCAACTTACTGGCCGCATGTTCTCTGGCGGGACTGCAGTGCGTTAACGACCGCGCTGTACCTTTGTGGTATTGGTGTGGGGCCATACCACGAGTCCTTGATCTGGTGTGGGTCTCTTTGGAGATCTGTGCTGACACACAATTTGAGGTCTTTACACTTAGCCCAATATCCTGGCGGACTCCGATCAGAGTCTGTCAGAGTCTGATCAGACTCTGGTTGGACTTGAGGTCAGTGTGACACCAGCCAATTTCCATCTCATGTCTGATCAGACTCTGGTCGGACTCTAGGAGTCTGATAGGAGTCTGAGCTCGGAGTCCTCGGACTGTTGATTTTTGGGTATTCTTTTATATTTATCTAATTTTTTTAAATATTTTTCAATTATAAGCAAAATCAACCAATGAAAAAGCACTGTACATACCAGGAATCGAACTCTCAGTCACACATAAGTGTGACATTAGCCAAATAAACTGCTGCGCCACGCAGCCAGTTGGAATGTGGCTGCCTAACAGCACTATAGGCATTACATAGCCACCTGCCTTTTTTGGACTACTCAGAGGGTTCTGCCTGCATCCTCACACTCGCTCATTGCCACCCACCACTACCCTCGACTCCTGTGCCCAATGCCCGACACCCGCTCCAGTGCACCAAGGTCCCGAAGTGGCCAATCCCGACTCCCACCGCCCATTGCCTCATGCAAGCGAGGCTTGTCCAGTGCTGATGCAAAACCAAAGGCCAAAAAGGTGAGGACAGCGCCAAGCGAGACAGAAGGGCAGGTGGCTGTCAGCAAGCAAGGTGGCTCCAAACGAGGACCTGAGCTGACGAGGAGCAAGCCTCGCAAAGGTGCGTATGCACCTCTTTCAAATTCCACATACTAACTATGTCCCTGACAACTCCCCATCTGCCACCTCACTGCCGCCACCTCCATGACTTGTTCACCTCATCGAACCACCCTGCGCCACCATCTCACTGCCACCATCTCTGCCCACAACCACAACACAACCACACCCGATGTCCGATGATGAGCAGTCACTGGCTGTGACTGTGTAGAAGATCCGCTTCCGATCCGCTTTCCCGCGCTTTCCGCTTCCGATCTGCGCTTTCCGCTCTCTTTCCGCTCTTTCCCGCGCTTTCCCGCACTTTGCGATCCGCTTCCGATCCGCTCTTTCCCGCGCTTTTCCGCACTTTGCGATCCGCTTCCGATCCGCTCTATCCGCTCTTTCCCGCGCTACAGGAATGCAAGTCCGCTCTCTGCACAGCCACTTCCTCAATAGGCAACTCTGCTTTCCAGGGCTCGCAATTGAGATCCAAACCCACAATCAAGGGATAAAGGCAAATCCCCATCCAGAACAAAGGAAGGAAAACTTCATGGAAAATCATCGATCATCAATATCAAGCCGGATTTGGACAGGAGGTGAAAATATCACAGAGTCCCTTTGTACTGATAGAGCCAAAAATGTATATAAAGCCTCGTAGTTATCTTGTCAAAATAAGATACCATCCTACCCCCAATATCATATATAACACATAATCTCACTCCCATGCAATAAGCTCTTTTTCCGTTGCACGCGCACTCTCGCTCTCTTGTCACACTTGTCACACACTCTACCCACACACTGACCGCTTTTTGACATGGTCACGTCACTTGCCATTGCCGTTACTCTTTTGTGTCACGTCCGCACGTCCGCACTTGCATTCCGCTCCGTGCGCATTCTGTCACTAGGTCACACGTCACATCCGCACGTCCACACTTGCGTTCCGCTCTGCATGCGTTCTGTCGCGTCACATCCACTCTCCGCATTTCTGCTCCGCGCGCGTTCTTGTGTGCTCCTCTGGTTGGCAACGTCGGGACTCTTCAACTAGCTCACACAACCCCCCCCTGTCTACACAGCTGCCTTAGCAGTGTAGAGTCGTATTATATTGGCTGCCCCAGTGAGGCTAACTGAAGAATTTCTCCGTCCAATCCACCAGAGGCACCACCATGCGAACAACAACAAAGCAATGTTTCCCAATTCCGCACCCGTTTTTAGTATGCCTACCAGCAAAGACCATTGCGCACCACAGTTCAACCGTCGAGCAGTTCCGGAATATTTCCGACAGCTACAGGCCATAATGAAGCAGTCACATGTCTGTGACAAGATGGAGATGAAGGTATACGCAAATTGCTACCTACCACTCGAGTGCCAAAAACAGGTTGACAACTTTCCGCAATGGGATGATGACTTCCGCTATGTGGATTTCAGACAAGCGATCATACAGCTATACGAGGATGAGCAGTCCGCTCAAATGTCACGCTTCACAACCTCCACAACGGTGACACCACTTGCGGAACAGAAGATCGAACCGCGAGAAAAATCTGAAACATCGCCCGATCGCGTGACACGCTTCAGCAGCACCCACGGAATAAGTCACAAAGCTTCGGAATGGTCAGCGGAAGGGAAAGCGATAGCAGACAAAATAGGACAAATATGGCAGACGATTCTCGCATTCCGCAGCCAGCAGGGACTTGCACGCATCAAGTTTGCGGTTGCGCCCACAATCACGGACATCTCCACACTCGGAACGTCAGTAATAAAGGTATCAGCGCAGCTATCTAACATGGATCCTGCAGTTGCGAGGTCAATATTGAGTGAGGAAGTAGCGGAATACATAGCGCAAAGTCTCAAGGAACTTGTAGCGAATGCCGCTGCATTGTCATCGGAGCAAACACTGCTTGAAGTGTCACCTTCACCTGTGCTATTCGCATCTGTGGCAGTAAACAATGAATACACTTCCATTTCGCTCAGTGACTTTATGTGCATCAATGACATCAACTTCCCCTCCTTTTGGGCTCCACAGCATAGGTCACGCACGTGCTCCACAGCTACCATGTCTGCAAGTACTGCTTCGGATTCACAACAGCACCTGGGCAGTCCCGACATAGTTGAAAACTTTCCCGCTCGCGCAGTTCAAGCTTGCGATGCAAGTCCGCTATCCGCAACCGCATCAGCTGCCAATGTCACATCAGTCACGCACCGGGTTCAAGTTTGCGACGCAAGTCCGCTATCCGCAACCGCATCAGATGTCGCATCCGTCGCGCTGATGAGCAGTCACTGGCTGTGACTGTGTAGAAGATCCGCTTCCGATCCGCTTTCCCGCGCTTTCTGCTTCCGATCTGCGCTTTTCTGCACTTCCGACATTTGCGATCCGCTCTTTCCTGCGCTTTTCCGCACTTCCGACATTTGCGA
The DNA here is from genome assembly GCA_023014475.1 of Amanita pallidorosea. Taxonomy (NCBI): domain Eukaryota; kingdom Fungi; phylum Basidiomycota; class Agaricomycetes; order Agaricales; family Amanitaceae; genus Amanita; species Amanita pallidorosea. The sequence continues at coordinate 534,292 of JAEBUS010000030.1, read as the reverse complement.
TCGCTCTTTCCCGCGCTTTTCCGCACTTCCGACATTTCCGATCCGCTCCTTCCGCTCTTTCCCGTGCTACAGGAATGCAAGTCCGCTCTCTGCACAGCCACTTCCTCAATAGGCAACTCCGCTTTCCGGAGCCCACAATCGAGATCCAAACTCACAATCAAGGGATAAAGGCAAATCCCCATCCAGAACAAAGGATTGAAAACTTCACGGAAAATCGTCGATCAGCAATATCAAGCCCGGATTTGGACAGGAGGTGAAAATATCGCAGAGTTCCTTCGTACTGATAGAGCCAAAAATGTATATAAAGCCTCGTAGTTATCTTGTCAAAATAAGATACCATCCTACCCCCAATATCATATATAACACATAATCTCACTCCCATGCAATAAGCTCTTTTTCTGTTGCACGCGCACTCTCGCTCGCTTGTCACATGTTACGAGGTCGCTAGACCAGGTCGCACAACCAGCGAGGGACAAGAAAGAATGAAAGAAAGAAACTCTGTTGTACTGTCTAGGACAGTGACAATCAAGAGCCTAGAGCTCTTGACGCAAACTACAGGACTATATACCCTGTGCCTCATGCCGTCACCTGACCGACATGCCTTCGCCTCACTCCTGACCCGCGGGACGCTTACCTAATACCGATAAGATAAAAGATAAGATCAACGATAAGATCTTAGATAAGATCGAACCGTGACATTACCCCCCTCTAAAGGTTCGCGTCCTCGAGAACCTTTGCTGGTCCTTCCTCTTCATCTGCTCCGCCTTTCTCTGCATAGACCTGTAACCGGTCTCTCTTCCAATTTCTCCAGTTCCTCTCGAGCTTTTCTTGGTACTCCTGGTCGAACCTGCCGTCTTCCCATCCAAATAACTTTTTGGATTGTGTCGTTTGCGTCAGATTTTCGTACTGTCGAAAAGCTCCTTGAGGTAACTGTCGAAACTCTGATAGTTATTATAATAGTTACATTAGATTAGTTCCATTCATTACAATAACTAATGTAATGAATATCTTATCTAATATCTTATATAAATAGAATAACTATTAATTAGTGTTTCATATTTAATCATAATAGCTTACATAACATTACCACGTGTTTTGTGACATATGTCACAACATGTCACAGCCATGTGACAATAGTGTGACAGAAGTCACGCTTATGTGACAACGTGACAGAGTGACGTGACAAGTCACAAGAGTGACATGACTCATCCTATGACATCACTGATAGTCATAAATGACTCATATGACTCATATGACTCATAATACGTCATATAGAACATTATGATGTCATATAGAATGTTATGGAATATCTATTAATAAAAATGACTCATATAGAAGGATATGATGTCATAAAGAACATCTTAGAAGGAATATTAATAGAAGAAGACTCAGAATGACTCATTAGCGGTACCGGTATTATGTAATAGGTAGATTACACTGTACTTAGGTTAGGGTTTCTGAAATGCATATAAGGAGGGCGTTCTGAGCGACTATCCCCTCAGTTTTACAACAAACTAACTTTAGTTAAGGCAGAAACCTAAGCTAACAATGTAAGTAATTGAGACCTTACTTAGCTTAGTTGCATGCGCTGCTGTCAATGTTTCAATAGGTTATGGGCCCCGGCGACTGCCTTCAAACACTCAGGGATGGGTGTTGTATTATTAGAAGGAAAAAAGTCTAATAGTGTATAAATGTAGTAGATAGTGTTTTTGCGTTTGTGTGTGATCGACTGATGCTAAAGATCTCTAAAAATATCCGTTCTAAAGATATGGCTGATGGCCCTCTATCAATAGAACAGATGAGATCTAATAGTCGATTGTGTGATCTGTGTCTGACATTTTCTCTCACGCCTACGAATGATGCTAACCCAATCATGGGAAAAATGATCGCTTAATGGTAGCAGGGATACCATTTCTGTCACACTTGTGACAGACTATCTGGGAAGATAGACTAAACATCTGGTGTCACGCATCGGAGTCGTGCGTTGTTGGGAAACAACGAAATCAAAATTCTCCAGGACTGGCAAGTCTTAAAACATGTTGTGGTTTTGTCATACCACTACTAAAAAAGACACGGATTTTGGGCCGCTTTATGCGGATAACAGGGCCGATCCCCTGTAAAGGCTTCACGCACCCCCAATTGCCCGTTACATTATTGCATATATCATAATGACCGTTTTCGTCGGTTCTATATTTTATTATTTAATATTCGTATAAAGGTCGTGCTGAGGCGGACTTCCGTCGTACACGCAGACTATTGTTGGGCAGATGACTAGCACCCCAACTAGATTAGGACGTCTGAGGATGTCACTTACACAGATACATACACACACATACATACATACATACTAGTTTGTACGCAGGGAATTTGAAGGAGCCTGGTACGAGATTGGCATACAACATCCATACAATGAGTCGTTTGCGTTGCCGAACAAGTCCATGACGTATTGTTTCAAAAATAGCACAGCTGATAAGCACCTTTTTCTCATGTATCATTCGGGAAATAAAGAATTAGGCTAATATATTTCTATTTTTAGAAACAAATCGAAATGTCTCAAGTTTACCACATCGGTCCCCTCTTTTACCAAATCTCCATTATCGAGTATCTCGATAAGGCTATTGGCAAGACCGGATTCATCAACTCTGGCATCATCGCTCGAGTTTTGATTAACAATCAGAAATTGACTAAGCAGGATGTTTTGGACATCATGTCCAAATATGAAGAAGTGGATATGCTCAAATGTGACCCTTATGGGCGTCTCGCTCGTGTGGTTTACATGGCACATGCTTGTGCCAGTTACAATTGTATTAACGGCACACCTGACGTTAACGATCAATATCCGCCGGTTCGGGCTTTCAATCGCCCAGCATCACAGATTCATCTCGCTTCGCGCCTGCACACATTTAGCTTCATCTATGATTGTTACTTGACTGAGGAAGTCAGGAGTATCCACGATCCGCAGCCACATATTTTAGGCATCAAATATATGTCTGATGATGGGAGATACGTTCAGGAGAACGTAAATCTCAGCCTTCTTGATATGTTTGTCAGGGTTGCACATGAGGAGGAAGAAGCCAATGATGGCGACGTCGAGATCGTCACACGTCCGCAACAGATTTTGGACATCCCTGGATTCCCGCAGTATAGTGGCCTCAGGGTCACTATAATTGCTATGATGGACGTCCCGCGCCGCAATACGAAACTCTAAAGAAATCCATTGATCTAACCCCGCATAAGGTTGATGAACCTTATGATCCAAAGGAGCTTTCCACGCTCTAGCCAAGAAAAGGCTAGAAAGGGAACACACGATCTGGATACATGACGGTTTCGTTTATCATAGCAAGGAAGACTATGATGCGGCTGTGCAAGCATCGGAAATACAGAAGCAAGAGGCGGAAGCTCTGATCGAGCTTAATCGGATACTCGAAAAGGCCAAGTATGAGCCTAAGGTAACCGATTTAAATCAGCTATTATCAAAAGCTGATGTCATTGTGACAGCGTACATATGCAGGGGTCGTGAGGACCCCAACAACAGTTCAGAGGAGGGAGTTACGTCACTCCCCGTACAATCACATCCGGCCCGGCAAGAGCCTCACCGGTTGCAGGAGAAAGACCGGAGCGGGAGCTTCGGAGGCATTCTGCCCGTCGTCCGAGCGCGGACGAGATCCGGAAGTTCGGAAGCTCAGCCCTTTCCGAGGACAGTGTCGACTACCAGGTATAGTACCTAGTAGTCAATGTACTTTCACACAGGCGGACCAAAATGTCCAAATATGAATGTTTTGTCGCAGTCCGATAAGATTGAAAATCAGACTAAGAGAAATAATTTTCCAACGGTTAAATCTGATGAAAAACTCATCAAAATGAGTTTACTCATACATCTATTTGGATAATTTTGTATATGTTCCTGATGATATCATCGACATGTATTATCCTAAGAGTAATCCATTTTGAAAGAAGAAGAAACCGCGTTCACCATCCATAATGAAAACATTGTTCAACAGTTCCAGAGTCTCAAGGACGTGTTAATAATACCCTGAACCAACATTATTAAATACAAAAGAAATTATTGCTGGTTTAATTAAACGTCTACAAAGGATCTGTGAGAAACAGAAAGCTGATGATTCAAATCAGGATAACGGTTGGAATGATGAACACAAATCAGATAATGATGAGAAACCTTGGGGATATGAACCACATAAAGCATCCGATTGGATTGATGAAAATTCGGAAGAAATTGTTTATCCGAAAAACAATATTTCCAAACCAAGGAATCTTCGACGAAAGAAGAGGGTTCATAATTTTCAAGCTCCACAAATCAGATGGCAGAAGAACGTTGCACCTATAAGAGAACCAGGTTCTTCATCAAATAGGAAATTCTTGAAATCAGGTTCAGGTACTGAATCAAATCTGATAAGAATATTCAATCTAATTTCAGCGTTAAAGCAAAGGAATTAGAACTTGCATTTCCGTTCTTTATAAATGTTAAATATAGGGCTCACAAACAAACACATATTGTAAAACATACTAAAAATCATCCTATTTGGAATAAGATTGGATTATGTTATATGGTTTTGTTTCAACCCAGATACTATAAAGAACAAGTTTGGCTATGTATCCTAAATTATCTGAAATTGTCTCATATCCTAAACATTGGAGAAGAAACGTTCATTTTACTTATGAACGTAGTGGCATTAGTTATCTTCATTTCACTGAGAATTCTCAATCTAGACTTGCTTGGTGGACTCTAGATGATTTTTGTTCCTCTAAAAATAAATTGGCAAATTATATATGTGGAGGAAAAGACGATAAAGAATCGCTAGAAAAAATGGTTACTGTGTTTAATGGAGTAATGGATTACAAAAAGTGGAAAGAAACTTTGATGGCATACTTAGCCATGAAAGGATACACTAAATATGTAACCAGAGAAAAGAAGGTTATCCCTCACCACCTACGGAAAAATCTAGCATTGAAGAAAAAACTCATTGGGAATTGAAGTATAAATCTGTTTATAATGAAAGACTTGATTGGGATGAAAATTCTGCAAAGACAAATGCTATTATTAAAATGGCATTAGCAACTAATCTATGGTCTTACGTTAAAGATACTCCTGCTCAAACTATTGCTGAATTGGATAAAGTTTTTGGAACGACTGGAATAGCCAAATACTTTATTTTGTATAAAAATATATTCAGTTGGTCTATGAAACCAGGACAAGATCCCATTATAGCTATCTCTAAACTGATGAAAGCTGTTTCCGATCTAGGAACTGAAGATAAATACAAACTTCCAGATTTTGTATTGACATTCTTCATTTTACATGCTTTGAATCAACAATATGTACTTTGGTTACTAATATTGTTAATAGCAATATTGATGAATTCACGTCAGCAAAGATAGTTCCTAAGATTCAGAATGAATGGAATCTCATGCAATCAAAAGCAAGGAATGGCAGACAAACCGTTCAAATTGCTAACATTGGATCTAATATCAACAAATATCCAAACCTAAACCATCTTGGAATGATCAACAATCTAGTAATCAATTTCCAAACAATAGGTTAGAGGAGGATCTTTTAGAGGCAGATTCAATAATAGACGATCGTTCACACCTCGTCAAAGCAATAACAGATTTGCTAATAAAGCAAATGCATCTTCTTTATCTAAAGATGATAAGAAGAAACGGAATGCACAGAATCGTGATAACAAGAAGCTGAAGAATAAAGCTTTAATTGCAGAGTTGAATAAATATAAACATGAGATAAGAAAGATTCTCATACATTATTCACTTTACAATAATATGACGATTGATGAACCGATTCAGACTATAGGAAATATTGAGGAAGAGATACCTGAACACATCTAATCATGATTTATTAGATAGAATAGGTTTCCATTACATAGATACTATGTTGGCTTATCCTCCGGAATATCTTCGAGATGAGGTAGTAGATTATGAACTTTCTCCTGAAGGAACAGAGTTCAAAAGAATCTTCTTAACGCCTCAAATTCCACTTTCACCTATAGCAGAAACTGATGATAGTTCAGTTCCGGACCTTAAATCGCAATCAGACAGTAGTGAGGAACACTACAATGATGCAAATGATGGTTACAACAGTGGCATTGAATATATTGATGAAAACATCAATTAACGTCGAAAATATGGATATAACTAATCCTGAGAGTAACTCTGGAGGACCATCTGATGAGGATGATCCATTTGGGTATGTGACAAATTTAAACCATTCTAATTACTTATCTAATACTGTTTTAGTGCTTGATAATCTTACCAATGTGAATGCGTTGAACGCATCAGATCAAGCTTTGAATAACAGTAGATACAATGTGTATATAGTAATTATGAATATAGGGTTCCTAGTGAACAAATTATGCTCTTAAATAAGAATGATAAGTGGGTAATTGATTCTGGAGCTACCAGACATTGTACACCATTTATAAATGACTTTATGTCATATAAGAAATTTATCACACCAGTTAAAGTTACTACTGCAGACAAAAATGCGAAAACACTCATTGAAGGCCAAGGCCAAGTATGTTTCCGACATGGAAAACATATGCTAAACTGGATCGTATGTTATATGCCAATGTTGCCATACAGAATTATTTCTGTACCACAACTTACTAGTATGAATTATGAAGTATATCACACAAAAACACAAACTATTATACAAAGGAAACATAACGTTGACAGGATATCCTTTAGAGACTAACTCTATAAGTTGGTTATCTACTGAGATTAAAAGACCTTTACAACATTTGTTATTAAATAATAGTTCTAAACTATTGATTATTTTATTTGGCATCGAAGAATGGCACATCCAAGTGATAACGTGTTAAGTCATATGTTCAGAAATACTGAAAATAGTTCTAAAGTTAATAAACCACATATGAAAAGCATATGTAAATCATGTATCATGGGAAAACTTGATAACAAACCATATCATGTTTCAACTAATAGAGCAACTATCTTGCTAGAATTGATACATATGGACTTGATAGAATTACCTATTCAGTCTTACCATAAACAAAAATGGGCTTTATTAATTTTAGACGATTATTCTTTTGCTTATGTAGCATTACTTCGATCTAAAGCTGATACTTTTACTGCTATTAAAGCATACATATATATATATTGAGAATCAACTCAATTTAAAAGTAAAAAGTATGCGTTCAGATCGAGGGGGAGAGTTTGTAAATCAAAAGCTAAATAACTATTTTCAAGAAAAAGGTATTAAACATGAACTAAGTGCTCCACATGTTCATCAACAAAATGGTAGAGTGAACGATTAAATGAAACCATTCTAAAGAAAGCACATACACTTTTATTAGAATCTGGTTGTCCTAAATCATGGTGGTCATTTGCATTTGATACTGCAGTCCACATATATAATCGTTACACCATTAAGAAGAACGAAATGGAAAACACCTTATGAAAATATGATGAACAAAAAACCTAACATGTCAAACTTCAGGATATTTGGATGTCTAGCATATGTTATATAGTAAAAGAAAGAAGAAGAATAAATTATCACCAAGAGCTGAACCAATGATATTCATTGGATATGAAAGCAAATCATATAAGTTCATGAATGATAAAATACTATAGTCATTGCTACACATGCCATCTTTGACGAAAACATATTTCCCAAATTAACAAAAGATAAAACTTATTCATAAAGATATACCCACATCTTTAGATCTTAAAACAATTCCATCAAACAAGAATTATTATAATCATGACACTACAATCAATGATAAAAGGAAATCATTTCATGATTCAAATAATTTAGATGATGATGATTCGTCGGAATCAGATGATCATAAGTCTAATAATGAATTAGACAATCATCTACATGACAGTAATTCTTCATATCATAGCACAAATCATATTCAGCAGATGAAAGTGATAATGATTCTAATATATCTAAAAGTAATTCATATAGATCAAAGAAGGATTCACATTCAGAATCAGATTTGAATATATCTGATATGTATAAAGTAAAAGTGATCTTAATGAAGATATAAAAGATCCTGAAACAAAGGTTTTAGAAGTAGTCAAGTAAAAAGAATTGACGATAACTTCGAAAAAAATGAAAGAAATTAATGATTCTTTTAAATATTTTTACTGATAAAGGAAAACAAAAAGCTATTGATACTCCTTCATTAAAGAAATCATCTACAATAAGAATCACAAAGAGATGATGAAAGATTAGCTAAAATAAGAGAATTTGAAAACAGATTGAAAATCTGTAAATCTAAGAATACTCTTAATAAAAGTAAATCATTAATTGAAACACCTTTTCAACTTCCTAAGTCAAATCTTGACATAAACTATAGAAAGAATATAGATTTAAAAGGAGTTAAACGTGTTGGAAAGAAGTTAGATCTTCGAGAAGTTAAAAGAAATAGACTGGTAATGATAAACCAGTTTCTAGATCTACGATACTAGACAGTCTATTAATCCAGATGAACAAGCTCGAATCCATTTGGATTTAGAGAACAGGAAAGAGCTGTCATACAACAAAAGTTTGGAACAGAAAATCATCTAGGATTCCAAAAGTTAAAGTTATTAAAGATAATGTTTATGGAGATAAACATCCAGCTAAAATTGAAGCTGAATTTAACTTTAAGAAATGAATGATGTCATTCAAAACAGAATTAAGAATGATAAGAACTAAATGATAAAATAGACAAACAAGTTCAAAAAGTTACTGAAGACTTGTATGGAAAGAAAAAACATCCAAACATTTAGAACGTCAGATTCTAATATGGCAGAACTAACTGTAGAAGATCTTAGACCTATTCCTAAAAAGAATACTAAGAAATAACTTCTGTAGAAACAAATAAATCAGATGATTTAAATCAGATTTAACTCCAATGCCTAGATTTGAAAAGAAAATCTTATTACCTGAGATAATAAAGAACCTTCTATACCAGAATATTGATCTAGATAAGACGGTTACTATGGATACAAATTAGATTCAGAATCTAATGATTTAGAATTTGATAATGAAGCTTGGCTAAAAAAGTACAAGCAAAAAGAGATAAATTTCTCTTATCAAAAGCAGCATCGAAACTCAATGATCAAGAAACAGAAGAAAAGGAATACCTGTTGTATATAGAGATCTTATCAAGATAAAAGACAAGGATCCTCAATCATATTCAAAATGGGTAACTGCTATGGAAGAAGAAATTAAATCTATACAAAGTAGAAATGTTTGGGAATTAGTAAACAGACCTAAAGACAGGAACCTATTGGATGTAGATGGGTTTACACTATAAAGCAATCGGATAATAGATATAAAGCGCGATTGGTTGCTCAAGGCTTTTCACAAGTACCAGGAATAGACTTTGGAGCCACATTTAGCCCGGTTTCAAGATTCGAGACTGTCAGAATCTTACTAGCATTAGCAGCTTTAGAGGGTTGGGTACTCAAAGCACTAGATGTTAAAACTGCTTTTCTATATACGGCCAATTAGAAGAGGAGATATATATGGAACAACCGGAAGGTTTCAAAACCAAAGATACTGATAAAGTATATAAGCTAGAAAAGCTTTATATGGTTTGAAACAAGCATCTTTAGCTTGGAATATACAAGCACATAACAGTATAACTAAACTGGGTTTAGAAGATTATATGCTGATACAGGAATATATGTCTACAGAAACAACAAAGACATTGTTGTTATCATCTTATATGTTGATGACATAATATTCATGGGCAATAATGAAAAAACTGTTGATGACTTTAAAAAGAAATTTATGAATAAATGGGAAAGTAGAGACTTAGGAGATCTAAGTGAATATCTAGGAATGAATATTGTGATAGACAAAAATAAACGTACTGTCACAATCGATCAAGCCAAATATGCAAAAAAGATTGTTGAAAGATTTGGTTTAATAAACGCAAACCAGTTAATACTCCTTTACCAGCTGGTTATGTACCAAATAAACAAATAGAAGGCAAAGCTACACCTGAAATGATCACATACTATCAACAGCTGATAGGATCATTATTATTTCTAGCAATGTGTACTAGATTAGATATCGTTTATGCTACGATATTAATGTCACAATTTGTGAGCAATCCTACAATGGATCACATTAATAAAGCATTACACATAATCAAATATGTTGGAAGCACATTAGATTATTGTATAAAATATGATGGTTGTGATGCTTATGGTTTAATTGTATATGCTGATGCTGATTGGGCTTCAAATCCAATTGATAGGAAGTCAACAACTGGTATGGTTGTAAATTAGCAGGAGCACCAGTATACTGGAAATCAGCTAAACAAAAAACAATAGCATTATCTTCAACAGAAGCTGAATACATGGCTGCATCAGATGCATGCAGACAGATATCATGGTTAAAGAATTTGTTTAATGAACTTGGATATGATATACAATCCATTCCTTTAATATGGATAATCAAGCAGCTATTTACATGGCTTCTAATCCAGCTCAAGAACAAAGAACGAAACACATGGATGTAAGATATCATTATATCAGACAATGCGTGAAAGAAGACTTAGTTGATCTCTATTATATAAAACTGAAGATCAAGCAGCTGATATCTTAACCAAGAACCTTATGTTGAATAAGCATAATAAAATGCTTGAGTTGTGTGGAATACACAATTGATAAAATATTCAACAAGGGGGAGTGTCGAAACTCTGATAGTTATTATAATAGTTACATTAGATTAGTTCCATTCATTACAATAACTAATGTAATGAATATCTTATCTAATATCTTATATAAGATATAACTATTAATTAGTGTTTCATATTTATCATAATAGCTTACATAACATTACCACGTGTTTTGTGACATATGTCACAACATGTCACAGCCATGTGACAATAGTGTGACAGAAGTCACGCTTATGTGACAACGTGACAGAGTGACGTGACAAGTCACAAGAGTGACATGACTCATCCTATGACATCACTGATAGTCATAAATGACTCATATGACTCATATGACTCATAATACGTCATATAGAACATTATGATGTCATATAGAATGTTATGGAATATCTATTAATAAAAATGACTCATATAGAAGGATATGATGTCATAAAGAACATCTTAGAAGGAATATTAATAGAAGAAGACTCAGAATGACTCATTAGCGGTACCGGTATTATGTTAGGTAGATTACACTGTACTTAGGTTAGGGTTTCTGAAATGCATATAAGGAGGGCGTTCTGAGCGACTATCCCTCAGTTTTACAACAAACTAACTTTAGTTAAGGCAGAAACCTAAGCTAACAATGTAAGTAATTGAGACCTTACTTAGCTTAGTTGCATGCGCTGCTGTCAATGTTTCAATAGTAACCGCCTAGGAGCCGGTGCATTCGGCTTTTTGCAATGGAAGTCTTTGACCAAGTCTTGCGCGTTTGCAAGATTTCTCGTCGCCTCCCAAGTCGATTCCTCCACTGGATATCCCTTCCACTTGACTAAGTACTGGAGTCCTCGCCCTCTGTATCGGCTGTCTAGTACTTCTTCCACCTCGTACTCTTCTCCCTTCACCTTCGTCTCCTCGTCCTTCCGTCTCTCTTCTAACTCCTTATCCTTCCGCTTCTGCTCCGGGAAAGCGGGTTCCACATATGGCTTCAACAACGCTTCATTGAAGACATTGTATACCTTCCACGACGTTGGCAACTCGATCTTGTAAGCTGCCGACCCAATCCGTTCGAGTATTTTGTACGGTCCGTAAAATTTGTTATCCAACTTCTTGGATGCTCGTACGTGAGGCAGGTGCTCCGAATTAACGTACACCTTATCGCCTATGTTATACTCTCGGGATGGCCGTTTGCCTTTGTCGTACTGTTTGGCCATCCGTGCCGCCATCTTCTCCAGATTATCCGTGGCCTTATCACAGGCCTCCTTCACATCTGCCACAAAGTCCTCCACTGCCTTCACCGGTGTTGTCTTAGCCGGGTCAAACCACTTCCGAGGATGTTTCCCATAGTTCAGGTAGAACGGTGAGTATCCTGTCGACGAGTTTTCCCTGTCATTGTGACAAAACTGGGCTAAAGCTAAGTGCTCGCTCCAGTCATCCTGTTTGTCATTCGTGTACATTGCCAGGAATTCCTGTACTTCTTGATTCACTCGTTCCGTCTGTCCATCCGTCTGAGGATGATATGCTGTGGATGGATTTGCCTCAATACCCAACAGCTTGTACAGTTCCCTCATGAACTGGGAAACGAATTGACTTCCCCTGTCACTGATGACTCGATTCGGTAGTCCGTGTTCCCTGAACACATTGTCCCTGAACAGTCGTGCTACTCCCAATGATGTGATGGTGGCGTTCGTTGGTAGAAAGAATGCTTTTTTCGAAAAGCGATCCACTACCACCATTATCATATCGTAGCCCTTCGACTCTGGGAATGGTCCCATAAGATCTACCGAGATCTCCTGCCAAGGTTGCGCTGGAACGTTTAATGGTTTCAGCGGTGCCGCCCTCTTCGTTCTGTCTGGCTTGACCGTTTGACACGTCCTGCACCCTTTCACATACATCTTGACGTCATGAGCCAACCTCGGCCACCAATAATTTCGCGTGATGACTCAACGGTTTTGTCCACTCCGTAATGTCCCCATTGATGGTGTGTGCTCATGATCGTCTCCCGGATCGGCTATTGACTGGCACATAAATTCGATTTTTCCATGTGACCAGTCCGTTCTCTTCTCTCCACTCTCCGCTGTCACTCTTCAAGCCTTCTAGGACTTGTCTTTCCCACTGTCTCTTGTTGACCTTCGCAATGTCCCTTTCTATATCCGACAGCGCTCTGTCGTCGTCGTGGATCCGGACAAAAAGATCTTCCTTGAGAAGAATGACCCCCTCATTGTCAATCTCCTCCCCCTTATGGTCTGTCCTCTGTGACAGTAGATCCGCTTTGGAGTTGGATTTTCCCGACCGATGTTTAATAGTAAAATTAAACTCCTGTAAATCCAAAATCCATCGCGCTTGACGCCGATTAATATTCTGCGGCTTCCGGAAGTATGTGAGGTTTTGATGATCCGTTAGAACCTCTACTGGGACCTTTGTGCCTTTAAGATAATGTGACCATTCATAAAAGGCATGCATGACCGCCAACATTTCTTTGTCATAAATTTCGTAATTCCTTTCTGCAGGATTTAACGACCTTGAAATGAAAGCCACTGGTCTCCAAGTCCCATCCGTCTGCTGTTGAGATAGAATACCGCCAATTGCAAATTCCGACGCGTCGACCTCTACACGGAATTGACCCTCATCTGCTGGTATTGCCAATACCACTTCCTCCGCCACACGAGTCTTCAGCCCATCAAATGCCTTTTGTTGGGCTTCGGTCCATTCCCATTCTTCTTTGCCCGTCAGCTTGGTCAATGGTTTTGCTACCGAGGCAAACCCCCGTACGAAGCGTCGGTAAAAGTTCACAAAACCAAGAAACTGCTGAACATGTTTCTTGCATTTTGGAACTGGCCATTCCACGATGGCCTTCACTTTTGCCTTATCCATGCTGATCGAATCGTGGGATATGATGAGACCTAAGAACTCGATAGTTGGTTTGTCAAACCAACACTTCTCTGGTTTTAGCGACAACTTGTGATTTCCTAGTTTCGCTAAAATCCTGTTGACATGCGCCGTGTGACTTCTCTGATCCGCTGAAAAGACCAAGATGTCGTCCATGTAGATGACGACCCATCCTTCTGCAATTTCTTCCCTGAATAGATCATTCATCATTGTCTGAAAAGTCGCCGGTGAATTTGTTAACCCAAAAAACATGACTAGGGGCTCGAAAAGTCCCCGTTGGTCCGGAAGGCTGCCTTCCACTCGTCACCCTCTTTAATCCGAATGTTGTTGTATCCCCAGCGAATGTCCATTTTTGAAAAAACTTTCGCGTGTGACAACTTGTCAATTAATTCGGATATTAATGGCAATGGATACCGGTTCTTGATGGTCATCTCATTCAGCTTCCGGTAATCCTGTACTGGTCGTAGTGCTCCATCCTTCTTTTTAACAAAGAAGAAGGGTGATGCCATGGGTGATTTGCTGGAGCGAATCCTTCCCGTGTCCAAATTTTCTTTGAGAAACTCCTCGAGTTTCCCCTGTTCCTCCTTGCTCAATGGATATATTTTACAGTCCAACGGCTTTGATCCTGGAATGAGTTCGATTGCATGATCCCAAGGCCTTCGAGGTGGTAACTCATCGAAGGTCTGTTTCTCAAACACCTTCCGGTGATTTAAGTAATGTTTCGGAACTACTTCATCAAGGGTCCTTTTGATGGTGTGTTCCGATGCAATTTTCGTTGCCGTGGATTCGTAAGCTCTGATCCATTCCGCGTCGACATCCTCGCGCATCACTGCTATCAATCGATCTCCTTCCTCGAGATGCATGCTGCGCTCGCTCTCCTCGTCCTCGTCCTCTGTTTCTTCGGGTTCCTCGGAGTGCGTATCTGGTTGGCATACGCCTGGACACCGATTGAAGAGAAGTGAGTTCTTTTGCCAGTTCACTTCCGGGTTATGGTATTTCAACCAATCGTGTCCTAAAAACACATCCGTTTTTCCTAGCGAAGAAACGCCGAACTCCCACGTCTCTGTGTGAGTCCCTATCCTCAACTTCAGCTGTACCATCTCGGACAGCTTTCCGTCCACATTTTCTGAACCATCCGCGTTGTATACAGGGATCGGGTGGGCGAGTTTGCGCGTGTTGAGATTATTCCTCTTCACGAAGTCCCGGTTCACGCACGAGCCCGTGCATCCCGAATCCAACAGGGCCGTCACCGTCATCCGTTTCCCGGTCATAACTTCCGTGACCAACACCGGTATGTTTAGTTGTCATTTCCCTGTTCCCACGACGTATTTCTTATGGTACTTCAAGTTGTGCAAGTACCACATTGCGTTTTCTTCCGTCTCCCGGTTCAGGTCGCGGACCATCTCCTTCGTCACTTCCTCCTGTCGCGATTCGTGACTCCACGTCCTTAGAGACTCCAGGGCTTGGGGTATGGGTCGTTCCCATATCCGCCTCACCATCCATGGAGTCTGCCAGGGCTTCAAGCGAGATCCTTCCGCTCGGATAGGTTCGTTTCTGATTCTTGATTCCTTAGACTTCATTTCATATTCAATATAATTCAAATCAATTGAATTTTGTATATTATTACATGAATTAGAAATGTTGTCCATGCTCGTTCGGTCGGAACCTTTGCCGTTCGAGCTTCTCAAAAACCCTTCTCTTTTGCCCATTCGGCAATCGCCTTCGCATCCTCGTCCGTCATATCCTCATCGAGGAAATCCTTCCATCCCATCTCTCTGATCCTCGCCTTCCCTTTCCACTTTCTGGGCTCCTTGCAGTTTCTACTGAAGTGTCCTTCCTTGCCACAGTTGTAGCAAGTCAACACCCTCTTCTTCCTATCTACGTCCATAGCGTTTGGATCCGGCCTCTGTGACGTTGTCGCTGCAGCTGGGGGTGGTCCCCTAGTCGCTCCGCTAAAGCGGTTCACAGGCGTTGGCGCTACCCTGTGTTGGGTTCCCTGTGGTGCGGTGTACTGCGTGCACGTCGTTGGTTGTGCCGCGTTTCCATAAAATGCCCTTGCATCTCTCCACACCTTGTTCAACTCCATTGCTTTGGAGTACCATCGTTCCAAGTCTCCTGCAACTCCTCCATCTCCTGGCGCTCCGTTCTCCACTATCTTCAAACCCAGCTGCGGGTTGAGACCTCGACGGAATTGCGCTACCAGCGCAATCTCGTTATACCCTGTGAGGGTGGCTAAACCCCGGAAGTCTATGATGTAGTCTTCTGCGTGACGTTTCCCCTGCGACAAGTTCTGGATCTTTCTTATCGCGTCATCTCTAGTTTCCGTTGTGAGGAAGAACGTCTTCATCTGTTCTTCGAAGTCTTGCCAGTCTCGGAACGGCCTTCTATTGATCATTGGCTCCTGGATCCATGGAGCCGTCTGGTGGACTGCTGTTCCTCCGTCTATGAGGTTTGCTATGCCCGTTATCTCTTGAGCATAGGTGGTCTCCGCCCGGTACGTTCCTGCCAGTCGTCTGGCGTCTCTTTCTCCTAAATACTCCAACACCTGTTGAAGTTTTATCCCTGCCCAATTTCCTGCTCGATTCGCCTGTCCTCCTCTAATTCTCTGTAAGGCTGTTATCACCATAACGTCCAGTGAGTCCATCTGCGTGGTTCCTGTCTGGGTTGCGGCATCCTGGGTGGTCTGGGACCTCTTATCGTTTCCAGGATAGTGTTGGTAGACTCGGCAAGGTTAGTCGCCGTCTGCCTCTGCGTTGCCTCTGATGCTGCTTCCCAGGCCGTGTTTGTTGTCTCTTGACCAAAGATTGGCAGGTAGGACGTGATAAAGGCAATGATTGCCGCTATCAACGCCTCCGTGATATTGAACCCTACAGAGAAGTGGCGTTGGGCTCCACTCCCTTTCTCTTCTAGCAACCTTGTGCCTAACAAGCCGGTCGCGCTTGGCATAACATGGTACTTCCATGTCAAGAAGCTGAACACTACTTGAACCCTCATCTCTGGGTTTCTGAGTTCCGGCTCGTAGCTGGCAATCGTTGCCCACGACGGGTTTTGCGGCCACGCGAAAGCGTTCCAGTATTCTGGCTTAAATAGCCATAGGTAGCACAGACCTGCTGTCTCGGGTCCATAGCCGTTGTATCCCGCCGGTGGTAATGATTCTTGAGTTGCTCTTTCCACCCGATGCCTCCACGCATCTACGTCTATTCTCGTGACTGGTATTAAGGTCCTCTGAGTGCTCAACTCTTCGAGGAACCAGTCGCCCAGTACTCTTCCATAACGGTCGACCGTCATCTGTCTTGTGACGCGTCTTGTCACCGTTACTAAGTCCCTGGGGTACACCACCTCATCAGCACGCTCAGCGCCGACCTTGAAGTTCTTGATCCCGTACTTCCACGTGACGAGCTCGTCGATTTGCTCCCAGTTGTAAATCTTAAATTCCCAATTGGGTCGCTTCTCCATGTCCAATAAGGGACCACGTGGTAGATCGTGTCGGGATCACTGTCATCCCCGTCCAAGCCAAAAATGGCATTCTCCTTCCGGAGTTCCGGTTCCCAGTCGGCGATCTGTTTGATCGTTGGATATGCCGGCCAGTCGTACTTGTCATAGTACTCTTTCTTGAAGAGATACATGTAGCAGTATCCCTTGCGCTCCCACGGCTCAATTCGTGCAGTCATCCGACTGTACGGTTTGGTTCGCTTAGGTGGCGCCGGCTTCTTTACTGGTCCTGGTAACCCCGGTCGTACTGCGCTCCTCCACTTGCGTGTCCTGATTCGCTGTTCTCCCAGCGACTCTTCACCGCATTCTTTCAGGAACTTCGTCATGCTCAGCACGTTGAAGTCGTCCATGACTCCTTTGGATATATGATCCTTAGGAGTAGCGTTCATAGCCATGCGCTCTGGCTTCTCTTGTATAGATGGGTAATAGTTTTGAACGCGCATGTAATGAGCCGCGTTCTTTATATTCCCGTTGAGCGCATGTTGGAGACGATTTCTTGCCTGCTGAGACAAGCTCCAGTGCTTGGCCACTAATGCCAAGTCTCGCGGTGTGCCATCAAAGGCCCGTCGAACGTAACTAGCTAGGACCTGCAGGTCCAGCTCCACTTCCAATACCAGACTCTGGCCATCGCCAAAGCCTTCACCGCCAACCTTGACTAGGTTGACAAATGCTCCTTGGGACCATTTCGATTTTTGATCCCTGATTGTTTTGTTGCTCTCCGCAACGTAGATTCTGTTGAACAGGGAGTCCTGTTCGAACTTCACCTGCACGCCCTTCATAGACTCGAACTTGCTAATCATCTCGTCGTACTTGGCGTACACCTGCTCGTAGACGGCTACTCCCGCCTTTCTCTGTTTGTTCCATGACGCTTTCGGGATAAAACGTCCAACCAACTCGTCCGCGCTGAACTTCCACTCTGGGACCTTGGTTACCCAGTCTTGGTTGACTGGTTTCACCTCAGCCCGTGCCGCGCGCTCCTTTTCTGCTTTCTGCGCCTGCTGCGCCCTTTCTTTAGCAACGCGTTGCTCCTCGCGTTGTTTCAACAAGGCCTCCCAGGCCAAGTCCTGCTCCTCTTGAGCAAGTCGTTCCGCCTCTTCTCGACGACGGTTCTCTTGATCGAGAAGGCGACCAGCCTCCTCGTCTCTCTGAATGCGCACTCGCGCCTGATGAATGATCCATCGCAACACGTGACTGTTGTGCTGCGTTGGTACTGGTTGCCTTGCTAACCAGCGCTTTTGGTTGTACTGGAAATTCTTCCAGCGCCTGTATTCGGGTTCGGCCCGACATGTCTCAATGAGACCCTGCAATAAAAACTCCGTCTTGCCGAGGTCCCACACCGACCCCGCACAAGGAGCGTTCCAATTCTTCCGCTGAGACGGGCTACGCCCGGTATTGCCAGTGGGGTATCCTCCTGTTCTCGGGGTCCACTGACGTCCCCCGCAGAACTCTTCGATTGCATTCCATCACATGACCCGTGGAGGTGGTGCCCGGTTTTCGCTCGGATGTCCTCGTGCTCAGGGTTTTACCCCCGATACGTAATTGGTATTCCGAGACTGTGCATCCTTGATACACGGCACCCCCACGCGTTTTCTTCGGGTGTTTTCCCACCCTCTTCCGCTGAACGGTCTGCCAAGCCCCCTGACTCACTATCCCAGGGCAACTCGACGCTCGCGACCCGTCCAGTTGGGTCGCCAAAGAATCTGTTGAAACAAATGTAGACTTACTAGTGTCACTCGACACCAGCACTGTCCCTCTCTTGATGAGCGTCACTGTCATTGTGACCGCTCCACTCGTCGTAGTCGTTGTTTGTGAAACAATGTCGTTCGACGTTGATGTAAAACAGTCGCGCGAGGTAGTTCGTTTGACGTTGGTGCAAACGTCGTGCGAAGTAGTCTTGTAGGCTCTTGATTATGTTACGAGGTCGCTAGACCAGGTCGCACAACCAGCGAGGGACAAGAAAGAATGAAAGAAAGAAACTCTGTTGTACTGTCTAGGACAGTGACAATCAAGAGCCTAGAGCTCTTGACGCAAACTACAGGACTATATACCCTGTGCCTCATGCCGTCACCTGACTGACATGCCTTCACCTCACTCCTGACCCGCGGGACGCTTACCTAATACCGATAAGATAAAAGATAAGATCAACGATAAGATCTTAGATAAGATCGAACTGTGACATCACACTTGTCACACACTCTACCCACACGCCGACCGCTTTTTGATGTGGTCACGTCACTTGCCATCGCCGTTACTCTTTTGTGTCACGTCCGCACGTCCGCACTTGTGTTCCGCTCCACACATTCTGTTACTAGGTCACACATCACGTCCGCACGTCCGCACTTGCGTTCCGCTCCGCGTGCGTTTTGTTACTAGGTCACACGTCACATCCACCCGTCCGCACTTGCGTTCCGCTCAGCGCACGTTCTGTCGCGTCACATCTGCTCTCCACATTTCCGCTCCGCGTGCATTTTTGTGTGCTCCTCTGGTTGGCAACGTCGGGACTCTTTAACTAGCTCACACAAACCCCCCCTGTCTACACAGCTGCTTTAGCAGTTTAGAGTCGTATTAGCGCACCAGAGTTTGTCAAATCCGCTGCAGGTTCCCCCCGGTCTTGTACTCCTGCCTGCATCATCTCATGTCCGCGCGTCACCATCGCACAAAATTCGGCTGCACCCTCCATACCTGCAGTTGTCACAGACGCACTCGATGAGACACCAATGACCGCTGATCTGCTCGCAGTAACCAATGGCGACCCCAACACTGCAATAGCCTCTTATACACTCCCCGCGCTTGAAGTGAGCTCAGACGACATGTTGCAGTCACAAACCATGCCAGGCGCGTTCATTGAGTCCGCCGATTCCCGCCTGTCAGCTCCGCGTTCACCGTCCAAGGATAGCCCTTCCATTTTGCAGCGGATATCACAGTGGCTGGTAGCCATGGCATCATCAATGGACCACATGGCAAACATCACCTTCGCGCATACGGAACATGCGGCCGCTCCATCCGCTGTCGCACCTGCCATCGCGTCCACACCAGTACCTGCACACCCGACCTATGCTCTGCCCGCCTGCACGGCACCATCAGTGACCAGCGCGGATTACAAGGTTGAATCAATTGCGTACCGGATTCCGCCAACGTTCCTGCCCATTGCGTCGCATCCGCTCTCGCTGTCACCATCACCTTCGTCGTCCGCTCTATGGCCAACCAGCTCTCACCTATCGTCTACTCCAGTTCTACACGGCGATGTGGTCAAATCCGATAGCGGTCAAACAGCGGTCATCAATTGCTCTCGCGACGACGACACTGGAACAGTCCAGTGCACACCATCCGCGACCAGCGAGACCGGCAGCGTCGCATCGAGCACAGCTAGTACTAGGTCAATTCCGCTAAAATTCCCGCCCAGACATATATTTCCGCTTTCACCTCCGTCGCACCCATCGCATCCGCTCTCATCACCTAAGGTCGCGTCTGATGGTCAATCTGCTCCTGCTACTCGCTCTCGCGCAAACGACGTTGAAAATGTGCTACTCGCGTCATATGCAACAAGCGCAGCCACCGATGTCAAAGCGATCCCGCACCGGATTTCGTTACATCCGCCAAAGTGCTTGCCTGGTCTGCATCCGTTCACGATTCCGCCATCCTTGTCGCAGCTGATCTCGTCATGGCTAACAAGTCCACACCACACCACTCCAGCTCCACACGGCGCAACGATCAAGTCCGAATCCGCACCCGCTGCTCGCTCTTGCACCAACGACATGGAAACTGCCCAGCGTGCACCATCAGAGACCAGCGCAGCCACGGATGTCAGAACGATCACGCACCGGATTACGTCGGATCCGCAACAGTTCCCGCCCAGTCTTCTTGATCCGCATTCGCCTCCTGCACCCGCGGTGCATCCGCGCTCGTCCCCTCACCCAACAACAACAACAGTCCCAGCCTTGCCCGCTCTCACGCTGATGAGCAGTCACGGGCTGTGACTGTGTAGGAGGAAGCTGCTTCCGATCCGCGCATTTGCAATCCACTTCCGATTCACTTCCGACATTTCCGATCCGCTTTCCCGCGCCTTCTGCTCTCTTTCCGCTCTTTCACGCGCTTTTCCGCACTTCCGACATTTGCGATCTGCTCTTTCCCGCGCCTTCCGCTCTCTTTCCGCTCTTTCACGCGCTTTTCCGCACTTCCGACATTTGCGATCCGCTCTTTCCCGCGCTACAGGAATGCCTGTCCGCCCGCTGCACAGCCACTTCCTCAAAAGGCAACTCCGCTTTCCGAAGCCCCCAATCGAGATCCAAACTCACAATCAAGGGATAAAGGCAAATCCCCATCTAGAACAAAGGATTGAAAACTTCACGGAAAATCGTCGATCATCAATATCTAGCCCGGATTTGGACAGGAGGTGAAAATATCACAGAGTCCCTTCGTACTGATAGAGCCAAAAATGTATATAAAGCCTCATAGTTATCTTGTCAAAATAATATACCATCCTACTCCCATTATCATATCACGCACATAATATCATTCCCATGCAATAAGCTCTTTTCCCGTTACAAGCCTATTCCCTCTGTCGCTTTTTGTCACACTTGTCACGCGCTCTACCCACACGCTGTCCGCTATTCGACGCAGTCACGTCACACGCCATTGCTGTTACTCCGTCACATCACAGCCGCACTTGCGTTCCGCTCCGCGTGCGTTCTGTAACAAGTCACTGCCACACTTGCGTTCCGCTCCACGCGCGTTCTGTCACTTGGTCACACATCACATCTGCACTTCGCATTTCCGCTCCACACGCGTTTTTACGCATCCCTCTGGTTGGCAATGTCGGGACACTTCAACTAGCTCACACAAAACCCCCTGTCTACACGGCTGCTTTAGCAGTGTAGAGTCGTATTAACGCCAACGCTCCAGACCGCTCCAATCCCGTGCGACGTTGGATTCAGATCTGAGCCTGCTACTCGTAATTGCGCCAAAGACACCACATTCGCCCCGCTTGTGTCATATGCGACAAGCGCAGCCACTGATGTCAAAATGACCGCGCTCCGGATTCCGTCAAGTCAGCCACAGTTTCCGCTGGGTTGTCTACACCCGCTCTCATCCCTTTCACCTTTGTCGTCCCCTAAGCTGCCAACAATCACGCTCGAAACTGCTCCAATTCCATCTGATGACATCAAATCCGCTCCCGCTACTCGTTCTCATGCCAACGGCATCAAAGCCGCGCTCATTGCTCGCTCTTGCGATGACGACATTAAGACTGCCCAGCACACACCAGAAATTAACACGGCCACAGATGTCAAAACGATCATGCACCGGTGTTCATCAGATCCGCAAAAGTTCCTGCCCGGACTCATACTTCCGCTTTCACCTCCCTCGCATCCGTCACATCCGCTAATACATTACTACACTGCCAAAGCTGCTGTGTAGACCGGGGTTTTGTTTGTGAGGCAAGTTTAAAGAAGCTCCCGTCAACCTGTGTAGAATTATCCTGCGCGGGTACGAGAACTATAGTGGATAATGTTTTAGCGACACGCGCGTGGTAACAAACTCGCTCGAATTCCCGTGGGCAAGGTAGAAAGTGCGGAAGAGCGCAGATTATGCGGACGTGCGCGGAAACTGCGGACAAGCGCGGACTATGCGGACAAGCGCAGACTATGCGGACAAGCGCGGACTATGCGGACAAGCGCGGACTATTATTAGATACTCGCGGATGTGGTGTGACGCGTAGTTGCGGTCACCGGACTTGTGAAATTCCTGATGCACTCAGGTGATGCTTGACGCGAGTGGGGCGGTAGTTAGTGGCGTCGCCGATGTCGAGTGCGGATAGCGGGTGATAGCGGTGGCTGAACGCTGGCAGTAACGACGGAACGCACGAGTCTTTTCCGCAAGGCGGCGTTGACGACGGACGAAACGACGAGGAGAGGAGTAAGACCTGAGGCACGAGAACAACGAGACTTTGAAAGTGAAACCGGTGGGTATGATATGATATTTTCTACTACGAAACAAGATGGTTTATATACATTTTTACTATCTACTGAAGCGATGGAACTCTGAAACTTTTTCTGTATCCCGAGGTGCGTGTGTCTTTTACTGTCCCAATTCGTGCTTTTGAAAGGCGTCATCCGATGCGGCTTAGTATTCGAGCATTTTCATAGTTTTTTCCTCCAGTGTGTAACTCCGTAGTGGAACCCTGATCGTATTGGCGCTGTCCCTAAGGGCATCTCGAATAGGTGTGCGACGGCCGTTGATCGACTTCCGGCATCCAATTGCTAAGCGCTAGGGTATTCACTAGTGACCGTGAGCCGGTTGCCGGAGTGCGACCCTTTTACGCTCGATGTAGCCGTCCGGTTGTATTCGTTGATTGACGCAATAGTCCGTGAAGATTTCTTTCGGCTAAATAGCTTTTTCCGTCGATCGTGGACGGATGCGGCTAGCGGCTCTCGATCGCGGTACTCGGAAGGCGGACCTGCCTATTGCGGAAGTGGCTGTGCGGACTGCGGCGCAACTCCCAATGCGGCATGTGCGGTTTGTTTAGCGCGAAAGCTCGGACGTTGGTAATGCGACGGTTGGCAGATGAAGCTTCTACGGTTGCGCGGCTTGCGCTGCGAGTGTGCACGCAGAGAACCGATATGCGACGCTGCGGACCTTGTTCGGAGTCAGTCAGATAGTTAGTGGCGGGCTCAGTGCATGTGTATAATCCCGGTGACGATAGGACTCCTCTCACATAGCATGATGCATATATGTGACGATGTCACTACACGGTCACAGCGGGACACCGCTCATCACCGCTCTTGCGTACGTCACCTATGCAAACAAGTCCGCACCACACCGCTCCAGTTCCGCACGACACTACGGCCATATCCAACAATAGTCAATCCAATCGCACTCGCACTACTAACATCAAATCCACGCTCGCTACTCACTCTCGAGTCAACAACTCCGAATCCATCCCGTCCGCTTCCTCAGCCACTGACGCTACGTCAGCTAAGTCCCGATCTCCTCTGATTTCGTCAAATCCAAGTGTTACGTCAAGTGTTCCAAGTAGTCCAAACTCAAGTTGTATGTCAAGTCGCGCAAGTTCAAGAACACCGTCGCAAGTTAGTTTTACGCCAATGCATTCGTCTCCGCAGCGCCCATCGATAAAGCAAGAAGGATCAAGTTCAAACGTACGTTCGCCCTCGGCCTCAGTAATTTCCCACCGCCCCGCATCCCCGACAATCATGTTTAACAAGGAAAGGAAGAATACAGACGGTGAAGAGAAGGAGAATAGCAGAGATGAGGAAGGGAGGATAGAGGACGATGAAGACTGCGTGCACTGACGCACACCGGATCTGGAGCCACCACCTCGCAACGACGATGCCCACACAAGTCCAGCGACGCTCGTCGCAAAACTGTTCCCTTCCCTACGCCGCCAATTATAAAATACGGAGAACGTCAAACAGATCGACTCATTGTCCTCGTGCTCCATCAAACCTATACCCAATCCCCGACTCTCACTGCTGTCCAACGACCACCCGCTTCCACTTTCAAAATCTATGCTGCCAACGGATCTACCTACGCGACCACAAGTCTTGTCAAAGCAACAACTGACAGGAGCGCAGCAGAATAGTAGAGCTGAGTAAGTTAACACTTACTGGTAGCTGTAGTAGTCACTTAAGTCCGCTGTAGAGCGATCACTTAGTAGAGCAGAGGATATAGATTGACGTCTAAGTACTGAGGTATTTATACAGTCTATCTACTGGTCTGATGTCAGCGATATTAGTAGCGCTGACTGATCATTTCTATTGTGCTTGCTAATGCACAGTCATTGCTGTGTCAATAGCTGTGTGGAACACAGCTTTGCACAGTCATGCACATGGTGCGCTATTGTCTGAGTTTGACACATGTCAAACTCTATAATATCTGTCTAACTCTATAATATCTGTCAAGATATTAATAGCAGTGAACTCTATAATTATATCCACATATACAAACATTGATTATATGACAGATTAGATAAGATCGGTCCCATCCAAGATAAGATCGGATAGATCCGAGATGTTTCCCACGGTGCGGAACACATCGTGTGTGTAACGGATTACATCCGTTTCAACACTCCCCCTCATTGAGGATCTCAATGCCAATTTTATCTCTTAACTCTTTGAACTTTTGCCAAGTCAAATTTTTTGTTAAGATATCAGCTAATTGATTATTTGTGGGAACATATTGAATGTTGATATCTTTATCCTCAACACGTTCTCTAACATAATGATAACGAATATCAATATGTTTTGTTCTATGTTCTTGAGCTGGATTCTTTGCCAAGAATATTGATCCTCTATTATCAACATTAAGATCAATAGCTCCAACATTAAATCCCAGTTCTTTGAATAAAGATTTAATCCACATGATTTGTCTAGAACAATCTGACAAGCTCATGTATTCAGCTTCAGTGGATGACAAAGCAACTGTTTTTTGCTTTCTTGAAATCCAGCTAATTGGAGCTCCTGCTAATGAACTAGATTACCCGTTACTGATTTGCATGTGATTTGGTCACCAGCCCAATCAGCATCAGCATAAGCATTAAGTCCTTCTTTGTTAAAGCCATCATATGTTATTTTTCCATTTGTAGTGGAATTAACATATTTAATGATATATAAGGCTTTAGTAATATGTTCTTTTGAAGGATTAACCATGAATTGTGACATCATGATTACTGCTTGAGTAATATCATATCTTGTGCCAAGTGTAAGATATAATAAGGATCCAATAATTGATTGATAGTAACTCCTTTCTTGAGGAGTTGCAGAACCTTCATTTGCTGTAGGTATGTATCCTGCTGGTAATGGTGTGCGAACAGGTTTAGAATCTTCTTGACCAAATCTTTTAACTATTTTCTTTGCATAGTTAATTTGATCAAGGGTTATCAATTTTCTTTTCCTATCTCGGACTATTTTCATTCCAAGATATTCAGAAATGGGTCCTAAATCTCTACATTCCCATTTAGTCATGAATTTGTGTTTTATTTCCATGAGTAATTTTCTATTATCACCCATGAATAACACATCATCAACATATAGTATTGCTACTATTATTGATTTTTGTCTATAGCAAACATAGACTCCTGTGTCTGTAAGACATCGTCCAAAGCCTAATTCTCGTAGACTTTCATTTGCTTTTTTGTTCCAAGCTAGAGAAGCTTGTTTCAATCCATATAAGGCCTTTTTGAGCTTATAGACTTTGTGCTCTTGTCCTTTGATGATAAATCCTTCTGGCTGTTCCATATATATGTTTTCTTCTAAGTCTCCATATAGGAACGCTGTCTTTACATCTAGCGCTTCAATTTCCCAATTTTCTAGCGCTGCTGTAGCCATGAGAAGTCTCACAGTTTCAAATCGTGCAACTGGTGAGAATGTATCATCATAATCAACTCCAGGTATTTGTGAAAATCCTTTAGCAACTAGTCGAGCACGTTTTCGACCATCACTTTTAACAGCATAAACCCATCTACATTTCACAGGTTTTCTGTTTTTAGGACATGGTACTAATTCCCATACGTCACGGTCTTGAAGGGCTTTAATTTCTTCTGTCATTGCATTATGCCATTCATCCCATTCTTTGGGATTAGATGCTTTTAATTTATATGCATCTCTATATGTCCATTGATCCACATTTTTGGAATAATTTGGACTTATGGCTTTTGATAGAAGGTAGTTAACAAATTTATTTCCTCCTTCTTTATGCAATTTATGTATAAAGTTGACGAGATTGTCACTAGGTGATTTAGATCTGAGATGTTTATTTATCTCATCTTCACTTGAATCACCAAATGGATCTTCATCATCAGACTTTGGTTGGTTCAAATCTGGAATAGATTCACCACCTGAAATTGGTCTGATTTCTTTTTCTGATTTTTCTTTGTCAGATCCAGAATTAGACGGAGTTTTATAATTGTCTGTTTCTGATCCTGAACTAGAAGGTTCATCCATTTGTAAATCCATTTCTATTTGTTTTAATGGATTTTCTAGTGCTTTTCGTGAAGTTGAAGGACTAAGGATAGGTCTAAGCCTTCCTTTGCCTTTCCCAAAAACTCTTTTCTCCCATTCTGACTTAGATTCTTTTTCTGTCTGAATGGGATTTTCTCGTCCGTAAAAATTGTCAGACAAGAATTTTGGTTTTTTAATTCGGGAAGTCCTTCTGAGAGTTTCATCAAATCTCTCATCTTGTCTAGATTTTCCTTTCTCTGAATGTTTATCTCCATGTCGATCTTTGGGATATTTGTTGTTCGTTCAGGAGGTGTAATTGTCCGATTCAGATTTGGTTCTATATTATCCTGATTTTCCTTATCAGGAGTCATATCTGAATCTGGTAGCCCTTTATCATTATCATTATCACAAGATGGACTGCTGTTTCCATCAAATGTAGTATCATGATTTTTATGATAATGATTGTTTCTTTTATTCCTGGAGTATCATCATCACTGTCACTATCATATGAGTGACGACCATGGTGTATGTGGGAATTGGAATCAGATTCTTGTCCTTCTTCATTATCCCAAGTTTCAATACCTGGTGGACGTTTAAATAGTCTCTCATTTTGGCCTTCTATTTTGGCTCTAGGAAATATATGTTCATCAAATAATGATTGAACACCAACAAATATGGAGTTATTGTTTCGCATGAATTTATAAGCTTTGAGCCATTTTCATATCCAATGAATGTCATGGCTTCAGCTCTTGGCGTAAGCTTATTTGGTCTAATTTCTTTTGGTAAGAAAACCCATGCTAAACATCCAAATGTTTTAAAGTAATGAACTTCTGGCTTTTTGTTATATAAATTTTCATATGGAGTCATCCATTTTGTTCTTTTTAATGGTGTGCGATTATATGTATGGATAGCAGTTTCCATTGCAAACTCCCACCACAATTTTGGACATTGTGCATGGAGTCTCATACTTTCTGCTTTTTCCAATATGGTATTATTAATCTTTCTGCACGACCATTTTGTTGGTGGATGTATGGTGCACTTTGTTCATGTAATATGCCTTTTTGCTTTAAGAATAGATCAAATTCATTTGATTTAAACTCTCCCCTCGATCCGATCTGAAACGTCTGACTTTTCTTCCTGTTTGATTTTCAAACAGTGTAACAAAGTCTTTAAAGTTTTGAAACGTTTCTGATTTTGATCATAGGAATGCCAAGAAGGCATATGAAGAATAGTCATCAAGAATCATTAAACACCATTTTTTACGATGGTATGATTCTTGTGGAAATTCAAGCAAATCAGCATGTAACAACTCTAAGGGTTGTTTTGAACGAGTTTGTGAAGTCGGATAAGATTTATTATGCATCTTTCCTTGTGCACATCCTGAACAAGTAGGGATATCTGAAGGTATTTTGATTTTACTATCAAAACCTTCAGTATTTTGGCTCATATTTTTAATTACATTTTTGTTTGCATGAGCCATACGATTATGCCAGGTAGTAAAATCAGCCAAGTTGACTAATTTGTTCATTCTTTTATCAATAATCACTTCTGCCCAATGAATCGGTTCAAACCGATTTTTAGGTCTAGCAATTATTGAATTATTTCCTTTATAAGAAAATACTGTCTGATCACTGTTAGATGATTCGACGTAACCAGCGATTTTTAATTGTCCCGATGAAATAAGTTTATGAGAAGCTTTTGGCATATAACACACTTCCAATTTAGCGGTATGTCTCTGTCCTTTGGGATTTTAAAGGTGAGGAACATGGTTCCTTGACCTAATATAAGAGCAGCTGATTTAGAATCTGCTGTTTTTATTTCTTCAGGTTCAGAATATGGATTATACTCAACAAAATCATTTTGTTATTAGTAATGTGCACAGATGCACCAGAGTCTATAATCCAATATTCTTGTTCTAAATTCTCACTTTTATACAGTGCAGATTTCATTACATTAGTAGCTATTAGGCTACTTTTACATCTGCTACCTACAAACTTACCATTACTATGGTGATTTCTATGATGGTTACATTCTTCCATCATCTGCATAGAAGTCATCATCATAGTATTCATTGTAGGTTTCTTCAGGATCATATCTGATTTATAATCAGTACTTGTATCCTGGTTAGTGAGAAGAACATACTCGTCCCGATAACCGTTATCTATTTCATTAATAGATTTTTCCTCAACTCCTTTCTCATTATGAGAAATTTCTTCCTCATCTATCCTAGCTATAGGTATAGATGCATCAACAAAGTCTTCTTCTATAAGATCTTTTCCTTTTCCTTTAAGATCTTTGATTCTTTTTATTATTTTTAATGTTTCAGGATCGACTTTGTTAATGTTTGGTCCGATTCTATCGGCCAATTTTGAAGAAGAAGGTTGTGGAGCATCCACTTCCATATCATGGTTATCAAATATAACCATGTTAGCGAATTTTCTAAGATCCGCTTTATCCCTCTTGGATAATTCTCCAGGAGCATTAGCAGCCATAGATAGGAGATTAAGTTTTCTCTTCCTATTATCTCTATGTTGCTTATTAGACTCCCAGTTAGGTCCTCTTTTGTTTCCAGGAACATAAGCAGGTCTATTACTAGGACCTGCTTGCGCATTATTTGGGACATATTTCCCTTTAGGCATATTTACCCTGGGTGTAAATCCAGGTTTCTTATAAGGTTTTTGCCTTTAGAGAATTGTTCCCACTCCTTTGAACAAAATTTGCAGATGGATTTCCTGAGTCAGCTTTACGACGCTGCCATTCATTCTCTATCTCAGGAATGAGATCTTTTAACTTAGTCTCTCCTAGTGTCATTTTAAGGAGGACATAAGTCTTGAATGAATCCCAGGATGATGGTAATCGATCTAAGACCTCCATATATTGGAAATCATCATCAAATTTCTTTCCATTCTGATCCATTTCAGCCCAGAGTTCCATTAACTCATGGACTGATTCTGCAGACTTTTCCCTTTCGAGAATTCCCAAGTTTTTGTCTTTTTATAAATATTAAATACGGCTACTGCTCCAGGCTTTGCAAATGCAGCAACAAGTGCATCCCAGGTGGCTTTTGACGTCTCTTTTGTATATAACTTAAGAACTGGGCAAATGGAGTGATATTAAGCCATTTGCTTTATTGTCATTTTCTAGCCACTCTAAGTGTAACTTCCATTTCTGGCTAAGTGCTGACACTTGTGCAGCTGTTACACTGGGTGCATTCATTTTTTCCTGGTCTGCAGCTGTATATACATTATGTGTAATGCCTCCATTCACATATTGCCATACAGATTTTGATTGGAGCATAGCCTTCATTAATCGTTCCCAAGTATTCCAATTACTGGAACCTTTTAATATGGAACTCTATCCTTGTCACTGTTGTCCACACCAACAGGATAATGGCTTTTATTTGTTTGAGCAATTTTATCAATATTTGCCCAGCCATATTTTCCTTTTGTGGACAATGTGACATGGAAATGCCCATTTGCTGCTCAACTAGAGTGAAGCCAACGTCTTTACGAAGACTATGGCTCATTTCAGACATCTCCTTAATAGTAGGATATGCCTTCCACACATATTTAGGCAGTGCTCTTATTTAACTGCTGCCAAATAGCAGAAACCTGGTCTTTTCCAGATAGGTTTCTGATGTGTGTGAGTCAACACTTTATTCGTTGATTGTATTCTAATGAATTCACCCTTCTCTAATGGGTGATCCTTTTGAGCAGCTAGGAATGTTTCATTCTCATCATCAGATAACTCCCAATGAGAATTATCAGAACCATAAAGTAAATCTTCAAAGGTTTGATCCTTTGATTCTTTTAACTCATCATGAGTAGGAATTCTATTTCTAGGTTCTTTTGATCTAGCAGTGATTTGGGATTATATTGGTTTTCAATTTTAACCGATTTCCTTCTGACGTTGTTTCTTAGCTCTTTTCTTTTCATGAGCCAATTTTTGTTCGTCAGATTCCTTGGAGAGCCAAGATTCTGCATTTTCTGCACGAATTCTTTGCTCATCCACCTCTTTTTGCAATTTATTAATTGCAAGTTTAACCTTTGTATTTTTTCGTATATGATCTATACGCTCTTTAAAGTTGGCCTGTTCTTGTGATTTGATGATCTCATGTGTTTCTTTGAGATCATGTCTTAACTTGTCATTATGACTCATCAAGACATCACATGTTTTTACTACTTTTTTAACAGTGCCAGCTATATCTTTGATTGTATCTTGATGATTACTCATCATGATTCGAGCGTCCTCCACTAGATCATGTGCATCATGTAATTCTCGTAGTCTTTTATAGTGAATGGTGGAGTCACTTCGTCTTTGTTTGACTACACAAATTTTATAGGCATGATGCCCATATTTACAAAGGTTTGCAATTGCTTGCCACTCCTTAATATCTTTATATGATGGTTTCCCATCATGCTCCCTTGCGTCTCTCCTTCCTGGTTCCCCCCAGAGGATGGTACCAGAAGCGGTTCAATCTCCCACTTCGACGCATCGGTAACCGTCCTTGCTCCAAACGACTTGAGCCACTGCTCATGTCTTCTTTCCTGTTCTTCAACAGGTAGGGAATATACCAAATTAGGATTATTCGCCTTTTGGAGTCTAAGGGGACCACGCACATTTTTCAAGCCATTTTTAGCAATGGCTGCAAATTGGACCTAGATGGTCCAGGCACAGGAACAGGGGACCTTCTCCACATTGCCTAGACGTGGGAAAGGTGTTGGTGGCCTTACCTGTTCAGATTTGAACAGGGGTTCAGTGCCAAATTGCACTGGATTCGGGTTTACATATTTTTCCCAAATCTGCCTGAATCGACGAGTCGATTTCCCTATATCATGCGCCATTTTGCGCATGTGATCCTGTTGCTGTCTTTGGTAGCGGGCCAGCGCCGCTTTCTCTCGTGCCTCACGACGTTGGGCCAACTCTAATTGACTGTCCTCTAGACGCTGTTGTCTAGTATCTGAGTCAATGCTTTGATTTGGCCCACTGCCTGTAACTCGTGTTTTCCCCGCGCTCTTTTTGTGAGACACTGGTATCCATAGGCTACCAAGAGGCGGGGTTACAGATTCCTGTTTGATAACAGGGAGGATGATGAGGACGGTGTGCGTAAGGAAGGGAGTGAAGACGGAGTCTTCACTTTAGGGGTCTCCGGATTGCCGGAGATGTGGAGCTAGGCGAGCGGATATTTTTGGCCTGATGGCCAACATCGCGCTTGCATAAGATATTAGACGTGGTGATTTTGCCTAATTTAAATTGGGCAATCACCTTCTTGCCTTTTTTATCAGCTTCTAAGCCAAAGAAAGGCTGTTGACATTGTTGGTGACAACATCAACATCAATTACGTCTTCAGGGAAAAGATCCCCATACCAATCTTCCGACCAGAGTTCCCAGATTTGGAACTTAAAAACGGATCTGTGGAGACCACAGAGTTGCCGGAGTTGGCAGGGTTGCCAACTGGATTGCCGAAACCGGCAGAATTGCCAGATTGGCAGAAGACGGGGAAGAGGACGAGTTATTGCCAGATTTGGCAATGGCGGCGGCGGAGGAGGAAGAGGCAACGTTGTTGACAAAAGACATTTTATATATTTCAAAAAATACGGTGAGAGTTGGTTTGGTTTGAAGTCTGAAAAAAGTGTGTCAGCTCTACTTTCTAAATATAGCAGAGGCTGGCGCTTTTTGTCATGACTTCCGGTTATGGGACACAGATAGATCCCATGACAGAGACTTGAGACTCGCTTTTGGCTTCTCATTCATCGCCAGAAAAGGGATCCACCCTTTTCAGGAGTGCTTCAGGGCTCCATCAAATTCCCTGACAGCGAAAATCCATCACTATGTAACTATTTTTAGAAATGTACTAGTGCCGCTAAGGAGCGATCCTATTTCTAAGCAGGAAGCTAAGCTCGTGCCTGCCGCTGGTCTGCGTGTACCATGGAACAAGGTCCAAGCAGCACGACCCTTATACAGAATAATTACATAATATAATCGGAACAATGGGACGAAACCCATATATTGATATAAGCGCTTAATTATTCACGCCAATAGGGGCGCGAAGCCTTTTGATCGGGGGACGGGACAGAACCCGATCCGATCTTTATCCGTCATAGACGGCCCTAAATCCGGAGAATGTTGATAAGCCGGAATTCACCATCCGGCCCAGATCTGGATAAAATCAACAGATCCGGAATTATGGTTTTGATATTGACCGGGTAACACAGAAACCCGGGGCTGGTATAGTTTGCCATACTAAGTATTATTCTCACACCTCTCCAGGTGGTGCCTGCAGATCTCTGTCAGATCGAGGCATACTCATATTACCGGTGAGTTCCCGGGGTTACGTCAGCAATCATGACGGTGATTACAATATTGTACAGCTACGGGCACTACTAACAAACCTAATTCCTGTTTGGTGAGTACCAAAAGCGGGTGACGCTATCTCCTGTGCGATGACAGCATGGTGCGCACAGCCACTTCGCTTATAAGCGAAATGATGTCATAGGTCAGCCATCAGGTCTGCGAGCAGACGGGGCCCATAACCTGTCAAGCAACAACCGACAGGAGCGCAGCAGAATAGTAGAGCTGAGTAAGTTAACACTTACTGGTAGCTGTAGTAGTCACTTAAGTCCGCTGTAGAGCGATCACTTAGTAGAGCAGAGGATATAGATTGACGTCTAAGTACTGAGGTATTTATACAGTCTATCTACTGGTTGATGTCAGCGATATTAGTAGCGCTGACTGATCATTTATTGTGCTTGCTAATGCACATGGTGCGCTATTGTCTGAGTTTGACACATGTCAAACTATAATATCTGTCTAACTCTATAATATCTGTCAAGATATTAATAGCAGTGAACTCTATAATTATATCCACATATACAAACATTGATTATATGACAGATTAGATAAGATCGGTCCCATCCAAGATAAGATCGGATAGATCCGAGATGTTTCCCACGGTGCGGAACACATCGTGTGTGTAACGGATTACATCCGTTTCAACAGGTATTTGGGGTGAAGATCGTTCAACAGGATCCTCATAAGCACGAGAGCGATTGTGACATGGAGCTGCGCTGCAGCGTGTGGCTATGTTAGAATTTGAGTCTCCGACTCGGCAAACTTCGGCAAGCGTGACAGTCCGAGCAAAACATGCAACTCAAACTACTTCGTAATTCCACATAGAAACTATCAGAATATGATAGTATAGTGTCCTAGAGCCTGCATGCGAAGAGTGGTAGTGAGCGGCAGTCCGAGTGCTGAGATATGGGGTGGTGGTCGAACTGACGATCTGGTCGAACTGCTGATCGGGGATAGTATGTAGTTAGTTTAGCCATTACATAATCACAAAGGTTAAACTTGCGTAACGCCCATGGCTCGCTCTAATCAGCCTGATAAATCAACTCACGCTACTGGTTCTCAAACGACTCGCGTTACGCGTTCTCAAACTGCACGGCTCCAGGCTGACGGAGTTGCAGTTGAAGATCCAGAACTCGTTACGATCAACTGGTTATTCTTTGACAAGTCGCGTCCACCAAAATGCCTCCCCCTCGATATGGCCTATAGACTATTTAACCGACCTTTCAATCTTTGTAGAGGGCTTTTTGTCGGAGAGCTTCAATGCGAGCATCGCTTTGAAGCCAATTTTCACTCTGTAACATTTTGGAAGGTACTTTAGAATTATTGCGCCGTATGTGGTACCATTCTGAAAGCAAATAGCCAAAAGAGCTGATAGCCCTCGACGTCTTTGACGAATGCGAATGGCCAGAAACCTTTACAAACGCAGCCGCCATCGCCAAGGTGATTCAAGGAGCAAAATACCCCCTTGACGCGTTGCAAGACTTGGATCATCGGCTTGTGCATTTAATTGTCACTGCAGAGGGAGCAGATGAAGCGCAGGAAGAAGCGCGTGATGATATCACGCGTCTTCCAGAAATCATTCGTGCGTGTCCACTCTCTACCACCCTCTTTACATCGCTCAATCAAAGGCAGATTTTCGTAAGAATATCAAATACGATGGGCCAGCACCTTCGCAGGGCGCCAAGTCCCAAAACTACGTCGAAATTCAGAAACAATCTGACGGAGCCATCTACGACGGTCGATACCCCTACAACGGCAAACCTACGACAGCAGCACCGATTAACATATTTCATCCCATTTTTGAAGCTTTCATCCGCCGTCTCCATCGTCCCACCCCTGAACCAACCCGCCGATATCTGAAATTTGTCAGGGAAATCATGGACCTACTGACGCAAATTCAGCGCCCAGAATGGAAGCGAGGTCGCGAGTTTAGGAAGGCGCTGAAAGAAGTGCTCGGCCGTAGCGTTATCTTGGAAACTAACGACGATCAGACTTGTTCGGATGGTAGCATCGTCATTGAGATCGGTGGCTCTCGTATCCCTATTTGTATGATGGAGATAAAAGTCGAGGGGAGCGAAGGGGGCGACCCATCTATCCAGGCGGGCTTGAGCATCAGGCGTTTCTGGGTTACCCAGAAGAATGTGAGTTCGGTTTTCTGCATCGCTTATACTCTGATTCATTAACCTTTGCTCAGTTTTTTCCTATTCGGGACAAAACATGTTGTCCAACATTCTTGCTTGCCGGCGGCGGTGCCTGGCTAACTGTCCTTGGCGCTGTCTTTACCGATAGGCCTGTCGTCCAGCGACTCACGGACATGCTGTGGATGGGAAATGCTACGACGCACAGAGAGGACCGGCTTGTGCATCTCGCGCGCATGTTTCTCGCTCTACGAGACAGTATTAAAGACCTCGAAGCCTATTACGAGACCGTTGCCAATGACCAGGCCATGTCAGCATTTAATAGTACATCGAATGAACCTCATCCTCGCTTCTTTCCTTACATCACGTCTGTCGATACTGCAAAATTGGGTCCCATTCAATTTCGATATCTCGGAAGGATGCAGGACGACCCCACCTGTGTCACGTTCCGTGCGCAACTGGTCGATGGTTCCGGGAAACAGGTAGTTGTCAAATTTGTTACGACCTACAATGCCGATGTCCACGAGTTGCTCCATCAAGAAGGATATGCACCTGAGCTCTTTTATTGCGGCCAGATTCCCACTGCCGGCAGCATCCTTGATACCTTACCCTTCTCAGAAGCCCAAGGCGAGCAATTCCGACGCCTTCTCCCACCGATGAATGTGGTTGTCATGGAGTATGTGAAACTGGGTGCATGGCCAGCCACTCGAGACATTGCCGAAAAGCAGTTGAAGGATGTGTTGGGGTTCCTACACACTCGTGAATATGTCTTTGGTGATCTTCGAGAACCCAACGTGCTGTTCACAGAAATTGGGAAACTCAACCTGATTGATTTTGACTGGGCAGGCAAGTACAAGCGAGGTGAACAAGTGGCATCGGATGAACATGGTCATGTTGATTGGAATTACGCCCATTATCCGGCTGGCTTGTCGAGCAATATCAAGTGGGCCTCTGGAGTGGATGATTTCGCAGCAATACGTCCTGAACATGATGAAGAGATGATGATTAAGATTTTGGACAACATGTATCAACCTTGTACTTAATAGTTAATGAAATTTATAGGCCATGGCCAGTGATGACAGCAGAGCAGATGAATGATTCCTCAGAAATCATACTTGAAGGAAGCATCAGGTATACAGTGGATGTAACTGATACTAGCCAAGGGTAGAAGCATATACCATTGCGTTCATGTCAATCACAGGTAGTCCTAGCTCCCTTACCTTGTCCAACAACCGGTCCAGTAGGTGCACCCATTCTTGCTTTTCTGTAACACCGTCCACCCAATTTTCTGCCTCCCCGCTGTGTTCTAACATCCTCCATGCCTGCCGTAACACAAATGTGTTCACATACATCACTTTAACCCACTTTTCTACTTTGGCGAGTTCATATGACCCCATTGTAAAGTCACGCAATTGATCTCGATAATCAAATTGAGCCATTCCCATTACATCCCATTCTTTTGCGACATGAAAGGGATCGTCGCCAAGGGATTCGCGTAGCTGTTGGTACCGAGTAATGATTTTTGTACTCTCTTTCAAAAAGTTCAGCGCATCTGGATTCACGAAGGCGTGGAAAACGGCACATGCTTGACATTCGGCGAAGGGGAAGGGTACGATCTTCAAGGAGAGCGCCACGAATGCTATCGTCGTATTCTTAAATGGGAAAATATGCTTTGCAAGTGGGAACACGCCGTATGTGGTATTGAATGGACCTGATGGAAGTGGTGGTACGAGGGGAGGAGTCCCCTCCTGAATAAGTTTTTCTGACAGGAATGGGAAGGACGCTTTATATCCCGTTGCCATTATACAATGGCTGATCCCATTTTCGACAGTTCCATCCTCAAACACCACTTGACCCAGGCTAGCATCTTCGAATCTTGATAGTCTTCCTCGTATTTTAAGATTTCCCTTGTCTTCGTTCACCGCCCCTGTTATGGAATGAATGATAATGCACGACCCATCAGCCGAGAGCAGGTCAGCCGAGATATCATCTCCACTTGGACCGGCCCCAACGACAAGAATTGTATTGCCGAAGCGTTCAGGGTTTCTGTACCATGCTGAGTGGCTTGCTTTTCCTCTCCGTAACCAATTATCTAGACCTGGTGCATTCGGATAACGCGGGACCCTATAATGGCCGTTGCACACTACGACCATATCAAAGGCAAACGTCTCCCCCGTGTCTACCTTGACTTCCCATCTATCCAGCTCGGGTTTGTGTTCAACTGAAGTAACAGTGGTGTTGAACCGAATATGAGGTATCAAGCCAAAGTGTTCTGCGTAGCTTTGGAGATATGTCAGAACGACAGATGCACGTGGGTATACCGGGGTAGAAGGCGGAAATGAGTAATCACTGTACGCCATGACAGGATGAGGCAAATTAGTCGTTAGACAATCGTAAAGTGGTGTTAGTGGAGGATCGTCTACTGGTGGTGCGGGCAACCTACCAAGAGGCCAAGGGCAAAGGACGATGAGAATGGCGAATCAACCAGAATCAAAACTCACCATACGCCTCCCACATTATGCCTAGCCTCAAAGACGGTGGGTACCCATAGCCCATCTTTATATTTCTGTGACTCTTTCAGGACCTTTAGAGCAGCTAGACCTGCAGCACCAGCGCCGATTATGCAGATATTCTTAACGGGGCATCTATCATGTCTGGCTGTTAGCTTGGAACGATTACAGGGATGTCCATTAACACGCACTGATCTGAAATGTTCATGACAAATGCCGATCTGTTTGTCCTCGTGGGAAATTGTTTATCAACCCATCACCTAACACGGAAAGTTCATTTATTCAGCATTGGATGTCCTTACAACATGTGCATGAGCAGTGGTAACCAGTGACTAGCTGACTGGAGCTATGGCTTAAGAAAGAATTTATTCTTCCCAGTATTCAGAAGGCCAGAGCTACAAGCTTTAAGCATCCAAAGGTCAAACCAAGACACGGTGAATGACTGTATTTGGCATACGCATTCTCAAAGAACCGAATTACCGATCCTGCACCCTCGTGGTCAATCTATAGCTATGAATGGCTCCTCGCCTACTCAGAACTCGATCCGAATGGATCGAATCGTGCGACGCAACCGACATTTATCTCACGCAATAACGTGGTATTAGGGCCTATCTATCTAGCATTGGTACCCTGGGCAAGTTCGTTCGGGTCGGATCACGATATTTTCGCTATCATGAATAATGAAGTGAGCGAACACGATAGCAAATGCCACGAAAACTCTCTTACTATCTGTCATATGAATGTTGGCAAGCGATCGAATGTGTAGTGTATTTGCGATTTTCCAACAGCCGGTGTCAGACGCGTAAACCAACGATCGCCGATTAGTTTCAAATTTCTGGTCCGTATGTATGGCGCTAGTGCACAAACGCTCGGTCAGTATTGCATTTGTCACGTATGAATAATTGAATGCTGACGTCAAAATTGATTTCCTATGGCCCAAGGAGTAAACACGTCTCCTGCTGAGTAAGTTGTCAACCATCGGGCCTCATGTATAAACCGCTATATAAAGTTGTTGCGCTGGCGATGGTAGAAATCATATTCTGCTCCTTTTGAAATCTACATCGCAATGGTCAAAATCCTCTTCACTGGTGCAACCGGTACTCATCATTCTATGCGCCCACGGACCCTTCTTGACGCGTCGCTAAACAGGATATATCGGTAGTTCTGCCCTTTCTGCGTTCTTGGACCATCCCAAGCGAGACACCTTTGAGATTACTGCTCTCGTTCGTAGCGCTGAGAAGGGAGAAAAGCTCAAGCAATTTGGTATCAACCCCATCGTCGGATCACATCTCGATGGTCCCCTGTTTGAAAAGCTAGCCTCAGAAACCGACGTTGTTGTTGCCTGTGTATGTACCGGCAGGGCGACATGTTACCAATACTATCCAACTGATCTCATTTAGGCTGATTCAGATAGCGCTGACGCTGCAACATATGCATTAAGAGGATTGAAGAAGCGATTCGAAAAAACGGGTGTTCCACCCATCATTATCCATACCGTAAGTTCTTCCCCATCGATCTTGTCCGCGTTCATTCAACGTTTGTGTTAGTCAGGCACTGGTAAGCAATCAGCAAATACATTGATGGATGCGTCGCTCAAGAAAGATAAGGTGTAATTGCTGATAACGCCATGGGCGCCTTCACCAGCGATTACATCTATCACGATGATGACCCCGATCAGCTTGAGACCCTTCCTCTTGACGCAGTCCACAGGGACATTGATTTGATGTTCGTTGATGCTGATAAAGAAGGTAAGTTCGTTGCGGCCATATCAAGGGACAAGAATTAACGGTTGTATAGGCTATGTCAAAAGCTATATCGTCACTCCTGCGACCATCTGGGGTTACCCAACGCACAAGGTTGCCAAGACTGGCATCACGCATCGCCACTCCCACCAACTTCCCCTCCTCATCAATGCTTCCCTCAGGCGCGGCAATGGTGGCATCATTGGCAAGGGTTTAAATATCTGGGACAATGTTAACTCTGACGAGCGTTCGTATTTTCAATGTTTTTTCACAATGTTTTGAGTGTTAAAATATACATTTAGTCGGTTTGCTCTATGCAAGAGTTTATGATGCCGCCGTCAACAATCCCAACACTGGCCACGGCCGTGAGGGCTTCTACTTTGCCCGCACTGACGACTACATGTGGAAAGACATGTCCAAGGCTGTCGCGCAAGCCTTGTATGATCTTGGCAAGGGTCACAGTCCAGAACCTACAGAATTCACTCAAGAAGAGCTTGTAGAATATTTCGGCGTACATCCAGCACTTGGAGTGAGTTCTATCTCTTTAATAAAAATGTCATGCTGACATGACATTACATAGCTTGTCGCCCGCTTTCTTGGATGCAACTCTCGATGTACTGCGAGACGATCATTGTCGACTGGCTGGGATCCAAAATTGAAGACTCCGGATATGTTGGCTTTCGTAAAAGATGAAGTTGACTTAATCCTCGCAGAGGGTGACCAGTGACCAGTGATGGTCGTCAATGATTAGAATGTCATGTATCATACGTGTTGCAACATGATGCGCATCACTGCGGAGTGAGCAGCATTCGCAGTCAAATTGCGGGGAAGTCTGTCGATCTGTGGCTGTGTCAATTTCAGCCATATGCACGCTTTAAATACATATGCCACTATTATCTGACCATATGAAAAACACACATCCAAGGTAGGTCACGTTATTTCATTCACAACAGTTGGACAAAACACATATGATCATATTAATACCTGTAGCGTGTCGAGTAATCTAAACGCGTGAAGTTAGTCTATTGCGGGATGCAAGAAAGTCTAAAAACACCTCTTGGAGGGACCACTAGACCGCGTCCAGGGGGCCAACATGGCTTAGATAACCATTGCTCAATTTGTCAGGTAGCTCCAATGTCACTCAAACAGAGTGGGCCACAACACGGAATGCGGTCAATGAGAAACTGGTATTGAATCTAAGCTGGTTTAGTTTTTTCAGACAGGCAATGGTGGATCTCACGCACACTCACAAACACCCGTCGTTTTGACCTTCGGCAATTTCAAAGTCAGTAATTGGACCTTAATCAAGAGCGAGATATTCCGGGGCAAAAGTTTGTTTGTACATATCCCATATAGCAACCGAGGTTACCCTCCACAAATGAAAACTTTACATTGCATCAATTTTTTGCATCGACCAGACGGAACCACTGGACTGCCAAAGTCGGAGGAGATGGGGGTCATAGAATGAACGGCGACAGATAGTATCTGATGATGCAGTAAGCAAATGGCATTGATGTGTTGCTGAATGAACAGCACACTCACGCACTTGTTGGATTTTATATCCCTTATTTTTTTTTCAAAATGCTCCTTTTTCACTGGCGTATTCCAGTTTTAGTTTCAATCTAGCAATCAATACAATGTGGGGTATCATGCTATGTGTCTAGTGAATGTTTCATGGGGGAGTCTCATTTGGCAACCAGGAGTGCAAAGCAATTGTGTTGACAAGAGTCAAAGGCAAAAGACCTTGAGGCACTAAACCTTTCAATCTCCAGCAGTGAAGCTGTCGTATGACAGTGTTGAACGGATGGCTGCTGAATCAAAAATGAGAAAACGCAATCAAATCTTGGTGCCAGAGTTAGATGGAAGCGTCTTAGATAAATAACAATGCGGGAAGTCTTGTAATTGTGACCAGTTTTTCGGTCATCACGTCGATCTGACGTGTAAAGGAGGCGATAAAAATGGATCTCATTTAGCAACAGCACGCAGGCAAATTGTGTGGTGTTCTGAAAGCATGGGGACCTTGGAAGTGCTGGACTTTCAATCTCCTGCAGTGAGGTCAGTTGTTTGACAGATGTGAATGGCTGGTTCTGCTCCCCACACCAACTCAATTTCTCTGAGGAGAACTGATCATCCCATGCGATTATCCAGGTGAAAAGATGCAGAAGTCTCAAATATTGCAAACCATCATCCTTGGGTCATCACGCATTCCCCTGTGGACCCAAAGTGTCACTACAGGTATAGTAACCAACTTACGTAGCGGGAATCTAGGCAGAAGCGGATGAGAACTAGAGTCAGACGGGGTGGTAAGATTGATCGGGTAAGTTCCGACTGAAGTTAGGTATACAACCTGAAACAATCCCTTCTAGTCCTGTGGACGATTTCTATGCATTTTGACTGCCAACAAGAATGAAACCATTAACAGACAATTGATAATGCCAGCACCGCAATATGTCTCACACAAGGTGTAGGAATCCATCTGAAATTGGAAGGCCGACACAAGAACTAGGAAGAACTGAAGACAAGGACATTCAGTACGTAATTGACAAAGGTTGATTTTTGCTCCGCGCTTCAATCAATTGGTATTTCAGGTATAGAAGAGTAGTCAACACGTCAATAACTCGACCAGGAACATTCCTGGCACCTTGAAAGATGTCATCAAGGGAGCCCAGATTGCTTTAGCCTTAGGTCGGTAGCGGCCTCAACCGGTTCCTGCCACTTTTGCCGCCTCCGATCACTGATGAACAGTACTCCACATAGGGCACTCTTCTCTTTCTTGCATGGCTGGCTTGGGCAACCGCAACCTATCTGAGGTACTAACTGCCATTGGCTTCACTTTGCATGTCCACCACCTTAGTGGCTTACTATGACCGTGAATGGAGAGGGAGAAGGAGCGGAAGGATCTCCACCTCCCAAGCTTGGGACCTTTCCCAAGAGATCCGCACTTCACTACATCCACACCTTGGCGATATCCATGCCCATGCCTCACAACATCCACGCCACAACAATATTCATGGGGGCCACTCGCGGTCTCCACGATCCCTGTGACATCGCAGGACATTTTGCAACACCTAGAGACATGGGGATATTTCTTCATCGCCTATGAACGTTGGGTGAGTGAGCGATCTACCTCTTTCACAACCCAACCATACTGGTGGTCATGATTTCATGCAACTGCGACCTCTGGGACCCCTTGTGGATATGCCCTTTCCTCCTCTGTAGAATTCCTCGCGAGGCTCCCTAGTCCTTCATGGACATCCCAAACCTGCTAGAGACAGGACAAAAAAGCACCAAACAGAGGTGAACCGGACCGTGAGCAACCAAACCCTCCAGACAACTCATTCTCCCCAATCCTCAAGAAACAGCTTCTCAGCCCGACCATCGAACCCATGAAAGACCCGGTCCTATGGTGCGCAATTGAGGCCAAGCAGTAAGAAGCACACCCCAGTGCTACTCCGCCTCTCATGCCTGAACAACCATGCCACCACCAACACTGCCCTCTGATGTGGCATTCCCACCAAGCTGAAATCGACTCTGCACAATGTTCCTCATTGTGCTGGATGCTGTGTCTCTGCTTGCTCCACTTGCCGCTTTTTGCCCACCCTTGACAGCCCCTTGCCCCCACCTAGTCCAGGTCTGCATGCGCTCACCATGATCCTGACCAGGCACTCACTGGCCACTGTGGTCCAAGCTGGCAGAACTCTCCCCTTGGGCCAGCACAACACC